>CM035105.1:5651518-5871518 GCA_020205505.1 Panax japonicus
AAAGAGGGCGGCTCTTGAACCCAAGTCTTGCAGCCGTTACTTTTTCTTTTCCTCTTTCCTCCCTTATTCTTAAAAAGAAAAGGGGAAAAAGAGAAAAGGGGGGGGGGGGGGGGTCGAAGGATTAGTCACTTTATGTAATGGTAAAGGATACAGTGGCGATTTTTCCAATGTTCTCTCATCCTAAAAATTAACAAATGTTTTTTTTTCTTCCAGAAATCATTCCAGGCCCTTCTCCGAAAGCAGGAAGGTGATAGAGCTATGTGGGAATATCCATTTGCCGTAGCTGGTGTGAACATCACGTTTATGCTTATTCAGATGCTTGATCTGGAAGCAGGTTTGTAGTGTTATTGTCCATTTCTTGTTTAAAATGATTAGAGGAAGAGTTATCACTTTTAAACTCTGTTTTTCTTTTGTTATTACAAGAAATACTTGAAATGGAATGAATATCAATGTGATATTTTTTCTGCAGTTGATGAATTTTTATTTTTATTATAATTTTGTGTTTTTTCCTTTCTTCTCTATTGCACCAACTTTTTGAACTTGATATTTTGGATATAGCAGTCTGTCATGCTTGTATATCATTAATAAGAACTGAGAATATTTAATAGTGGTGGTCTATCTTAGAAAGAACTGAACCAATAAATCTAACTTGGCCTCACTGCTTAGAATCTCTAGAATATTATGGAATTTTGAGTTTGATGTATTTAGCTAATTCTTTAAATCGATTATGCAGTTAAGCCTCGGACTTTAGTGGGTGCGACCTTTTTAAAGTTTCTTGCAGGTAATGTTTGACCACTTTTTGAAATCTTGTATTGCACCTCTATCAGTGTCGATGAATGTTTCCTATTCTATAAAGCACATAATTTCGTGAGATGAAAACTGAATGTTTGCAAATACTTTCCGTTTAATTTTATTACCCCTTTATATGTATTTTGATTCAATCTAAAAATGTTCATCTTCTTCATGGCAGAAAAGGAATCTGCATTTGACCTTCTATATTGCATCACCTTCAAGCTGATGGATCAGCAATGGCTTGACATGCGCGCTTCATACATGGATTTTAATGTACATTTCTTCAATCAGAAATATACTTTTTGGGACAAGTAGAAGCCACTCATTCATAAGTTCTTTGCATTCATGCATCTGCTGCATGTTCTCAAATGCATGCTTGATGATATTTTCAGGGCGGCAGATAATAGGGCCCGACTCTAAAATTTCTGGTCAATTTTTTTTCTTCTTATCTGCATAACCCTCAATTATTTTTGTGCATCTGACACTCCTGTCTGGAAAGCAAGGCAATAATGAAAAAAGTGGAGTAAGGATAACCTCCCTGACTGAGGGTGGCGTGGGATGAGTTGCAGTGGGCTGGGTGGTGTGGGTGGTTTTTTTTTGTGGGGTTTAGGGGGGAGGGAGGGGTAGAGAGAAAGTGACCTTTTTGACGGTAGCTTACAATATTCTCGCTCCATCCAAAGATGAGTCCTATTTTGACTTATTTTATTAAATTCATTACCTCCAATTATTTAGCCATATTAAGGTTTGTTCAAGTCTTCAAGACATACAAAGAAATAATTTGTTTTCATGGGTTGTAATCGATACTAAATTTTAAAGATTGAACATCCTTCTTTATCCAGGGAAAAAGAAAAGGGGCAGCACGTCAAATGGGAACCTCATTTTTTGGTCAGGAGTATCTTTTGCACTGGTGATAGCATATCAGTTGCTTTAGAAAATGGCATATATACTAATATAACCAAAGCTTTCGCACTTGCAGATCTGCAAACTTTTTTTCTTTAGTCCTCAACCTACATATACTGCTTTTTTTAAAGTGTTTTTGCTTATGTTATCTCATTTGTTCTACAGGCAGTGATGAAATCAACTCGGCGACAACTGGAAGAGGAGCTTATGCAAGAAGACATAACAAGGCTTGAGGATTTGCCGTCGTACACCCTTCTCAGTCGACAACATTTTCTCCCGTGATGTATAAAATGGCTCTAATAATCAACAAGTATGTACGCCAGCTGCCATTGTTTTTCATACGGTTTTTGTGCTACCAACAAAGATAATGGAGCCGTGTTTTTCTCATTTACTACAGATCTGAGTTGTCAAAAAATAGGAAGATCGTCAAACTCTTACCAAGTGTTCGAGTTACTAATTCATGTTTGACCCTATTATGATCTCGTAGAGTGAAGTTTTCTTACCTTACCCGGGTATTGTGTAACTAGTAATTGTAGATTGCCAAGTTTGAGACTTGTTGTAATGATCGTACGGAAATTTCTATAGGAATCCAAGCATAGATGAATCATGAATTGAAGGCTTCCACTAATGTGTTTGCAAACATTGCCTTCAAAATTGCAAAGCATTCTTGAAATATCACAAAAAAGAAATACCCTTTGTTCAGTTTGGGTGAAAACTTGAGAGGGTGCACGTTATATTATTACCCCAGCTGTGCTCATGGCTATATATATTTGTTTGCATGAATGATGAATGTGATAAGAGACTATTTCTATTAGTTCAATACATTTATGTAATATTTTATCTTTTATTTCTATATATATATTTTTGAATCGAGTATCCAGGAGACGAACGTAAATAGATTTTGTTTGAACTAAGGTGGTAGCATTGATTTGATGAAAATTGATATTTTCACATGAAAAAGTGTCACTATGACGGTAAAAATCGCCGCTATAGGATCTATAGCGACGGTTTTCACATGGAAATATCAATTTCCTTGTTTGGTTCACTTATTATACGTATTAGCTCATTACTCATTACAGGTATAATACGATTACATCAATTTGAATATTTTTCATTACGTCCACTGAAGTAATACAATAGGTTATAAAAGACAAAAACAGTAATGATTACTACTAATTTGACATTTTGGCTTACAATTACTTTATTCATTACATACAATAATATAATTTAGTAAACTAAACACAAATTTAAACACAATTAATAACATTATAATTACAGTAACGAAATAAATATGTCGTAATAACCTATTACCATTACATTACAACTTTATTATATTACGTCGAGTATTGCATTACATCAAATTTCTATTTCGCAAGCCAAACCCCACCAAGTCCCAAGGGTTCCTAATTCTGATGCTAGAAACCACACATTGAAATAAGCGAAGGTCACAATTTTTGAAAGAGTATTGTTAGGGATACCAATTATACATAAAAAGTTGTGCACGCATAGTATTAAAAATGAGAGCTAAACTTACAATTAAACTTACTTTATATGTACATTTGGTGCAGATAGAATTATCCTTTTTGAAATCTAGTTCTGATGCAAAACACCATTTAGTGACTGTCAAAGTTTCTTCAGAAAACTCAAAAGCAAAAACAATCATATCATGTATCACAGTACCATCATAAGCAATATTCTCTCTCATATCTTGAATTTTCTTAATTTTTTAATTTTGGAGAATGACAAATTAAAGTATTAAATTAAGGGATTGTTTGTTTAGGACTGAATATATCTGAATAGCTAAATGACTGAATCGGTTAGCCATTAAGTGCGTTTGTTTTGGAAAAAATCGTCTAAATGATTGAATCGGTTAGATGATTGAACTGAATGACCAAGTCAGATTTTTTTTGGCTGAATGAACAGCTGAATAAAATTAAAAAATTAAAAAATATTTTACATGTGTTTTTGATATTTGTACAAGATTCCTTCTCGCATGAAGGTGAGACCCACTATATTCTAATATGAAAGAGAATCATGTGAAAAAAATCAAAAACATACGTAGAAATATCAATTCCCAAAAAGCAGATGGAATAGCACAAACAATAATCACTTGTAATCCTCCTCTAGCGGCAAACTTTGTGAAGATGAAGATTCCATGGTTACCTCCTGCTCTTTTGCTGCATTAGCTCCAGTAGTGGACCAGGTATGTAGAACAATCAAGTTTGTTAAAAACGGATCCGGTTAACATGAAATTTAATTTTTGGTAAGTTGGTCAATTGACCAATGAAATGCACATACATAGAGTCTTGCATGCGTGTCCACTCTCTATTGGTCAATTGACCAACTTACTCAAAAATAAACTTCATTTTAACCAGTTCCATTAAAAACTAAAGCAGCCAGTGTTGTAAAGTTGGCCTTCATTATTACTCCAAAATTCTCTATACTACCAAGTGAGCTAAAAAGAAAGCTTATGAGCTGTGTGTGTTTGTTTGTGATTAACTAGACCTGATAGCTTATTAATAATGAGTCATTTATTTATAATTTTTTTATATCACATTTCTTAGATCTAAGATCTGATGCAAGTGGGATCATGTGATACTAGCTGGCTGCTACATTGTACTACTCTAGATCATATGATGCAAGTGGGATCATCTGATCCCAAAAGTATGAACTACACAAAAAAGAATGCAGTAGTACCCATTTGATATTTACTTCAGTAAACCATACTTAAAAGTAATCTTTCAGGCTGTGTAAATGCCATCAACCAAAAACACAAGTTACAATTAGAGAATTAGATTTGAAGATCCAGGAGACAAACCTCAAGTGGAACTTTCGATATTGAATCCAAGAATCTTCCCTTCCAGTGTACGTGCAACTTAATGCAGGCAGCTAACTTAGTTATGACTTATGAAAGGCGCTCCCTAAAGAAGTTTGCATTTCTCACAAGGATATATATAATTCATCGGATGAATTGCTTGCAAAAATATATACAGTCAGGAACCAGCAGATGGTCAATTATCAAGCGGGTAGAGATGTATGCAAACAATCTACATACTAGAAATTTTCATGCACATAACTTTTTCTATAAAAAAAAATTGAAAACATTATAACACCATCAATTTCAAGCATTAATGTTCCATTTAACCATAGGTCAATGCTAAAGATCTCACAATAGGTAACCGAAGCAATCTTAAAATATTAGGATATTGAATTATCCATCACAGTCAAAATCATGAATTTCCCTAACAAGGGAGAAGAGAACATAAAGTCACAGGTAACATTTATAAAATCAACACGAAGAACTTCATTCGTAGATCCAAGAGTGAACGCTGCTCTGCCATTCTGCAATGCCTTCTGGGAACCACAGAGCAATTTCTTTCCTTGCGCTCTCAACTGCATCGCTGCCATGAATGACATTCCTGTAGATCCAGAACGTTTATCAACAAAAGATGATTTCATACAGTAGAAATTACTACTCTTAAGGGTGCATCTAGTGTAATTGTTTCTAAGGCGTCATAATAGATCACGTTGAAACCATGCGTTGAAATAAGTGAACATCACAATTTTTTAACTTGTAAATGGCACTTGGGTTTCCTAATTCTGATGCTAAACACCATATCAGAGGTGAAAAACTCCCCCCAAAACAAACAAATTTATATTTCATTTAGTAGTTCTTTTCACAACAGATTCACTAGTTCAGTTGTCACAGTAGCAAATTAATGCACAACAATAGCCTAATTTTGGGGTACATCAAACTTATCTTGTCTCATAAAGATTTAAGTACAACAAAATACACTTGGTCATGAAAGTGGAATTTTTTAATAAGTATTATAAATAAAATGTAATCGCAGAAAATGGCTCTGTGATCTATATTGGATTTGTCCACAGGTTCCTACAATACACAAGTAAAGATTCATTATAGGTCCAATCATAGCATTACCGGTCAAGGCTTAATAGC
Source organism: Panax japonicus (assembly GCA_020205505.1). Lineage (NCBI taxonomy): Eukaryota > Viridiplantae > Streptophyta > Magnoliopsida > Apiales > Araliaceae > Panax > Panax japonicus. The sequence continues at coordinate 5,657,169 of CM035105.1, forward strand.
CCTACCAGTGACGTAGCGTTAAACCTTTTCATGAAAGTAATATTGGTCAATTATTCATAATCTGCACTAGAAACCAATGAATAAAAAATTTAAAAGGAGGTCAGACCTATCAAACTAAATTTCCAATAAGTATTAACCTTTCCTGAAACAACCAACCAAATACAGTAACAACTAACAAGGGATTTTCAATGTTGGCAATATTAAACTTATACAAGTTCAGAGTATGAAGAAGTACACTTAAAACCACCTTAACAACAAGACTTAAGGACTCAAGTTAAGACACCAGCCGAACTGATTAATTTGGCTATATTTCACAATGTATCAATAATACAAAATAATACCACAAACTGATAGTAATTACGGAAAAAGTATGCTACCTGCCAATATCAATAGCAAAATCACCACGGATAGTGCCAGGGGCAGAATCTGCAGGGTTTGTCGCACCAATAATCTTCCGACCAGTCGTAACTACACTCTTACCCTCCAAAACCATTGCAACAACAGGACCAGAGACAATATAGTCAACCAATCCACGGAAGAAAGGTTTTGCGGAGAGGTCAGCATAGTGCTTCTCAGCAAAAGACTGATCCACAGTAATGAGCTTCAAACCTATTTCCAATAAACAATTCAATAGTTAAATCATCCCAGTAAGAAATTAAATCTACAAATGAAAATAATATACACACATATGAAGTCCAGAATCAAAGGAAGCATGACCTGTTTGCATACTAAATCTTAACAAGTTTGCATGAAAGGTTCAGGACATGATAAACAATGGGTCTCATTCTTATCGGGCTCCAATAATTTACATTTTAAAACTTCTTAGAATAATACCAATTTATGTGAAGAAATAATCTAATCATCTCAAGTCGTTGAAACCATCATGTAAGAAATCACTGTAAGAAGAAATCATTGGGTGGGTCATATTTTATTTTATTATTGACAAGTTTAAAGGAAAATTTAAAACTCTTTAGAATAATTCCATTAATTGTCAAAGAAACAATTTAACCCTACCAAGTGTTTTAAACCATCGTATAAAAAATAGGCTAAATGCTGTAATCAGCTGGTGGGTCCTGTCTCTTTCATCCCAACATTGGTTAATATTACTACTATTAGTTATGTGACCGTATACAAAGAACAACAACACTCGAGTAACTAAAAAGTACCTTTCAAAGTGAAACCTTTCTTCTCAAATCTGCCAATAACTTCACCAACCTGAGACAAAATAATAACATGAGATACACGACTATACTACATAAGCTGATGCATACAAGCTCAAAAGGCCAGTGATTAAAAGGTTAGCTCAAAGGGTTCTCAATTCAATGAAAGACCTATACTTTAGTTTGTTTTAATTATTTTTAAAGTTTGGCTATGTGTACTTCTTTTCCTAAAATTTCCCTACAGTTTCTCTACAAAACACATCTCAGCAATACCTCAATAGCATACCTCAATAGCATACCAAAGAAAAGCAAAACCCATAAAGATTTACCAGTCATTTTCACATATCAGAATAGAAAACAGCAAGATTTATCAGTGTTTTCACAGTAATTCAATTCTTTTCTGATTTCTCTAAGCAACCAAACATCAAAATTAGCAGATTCCATATTTTTTTTAAAACAAATAAATAATCAAAACCCCACAAATCCAAGAACCCACACAACAAAATCCAAACATGAGAGAATATGCAACAAGTGAATTAAAGAACACTAACCAGGCCTCTTTGAACACCATCAGGCTTAATCATGATGAAGGTCTGTTCCATCTCTCTTTTTTTGAATGATTTCAGCTACCAACTAGTCTTCTCTTTCCCTCTCTTGGCTTTCAGGTCAAGAGGCTGCTGATGGCTGATGAATAGAACAAATATTTGGTGTACGTCTGGCTTTTAAAGCAATAGGAATCCTAAACCTAAAATGCGGATGATTTAGGATTCCATTATTTTCATGAGGTAAAGGCCCAAAACTAGAGCAGCTCTAAATCCTCCCAAAATGATCCATATGGCTAATCTTCATTTTTGATATAAGCCCAAAATTGACACATAAAAGCCCACTTTTTTTTCTTTTTTTATAATTGTTTTTCACTTCATACGACATTGTAATTGTAAAGGTTATGATATTATGATTTTAGCTCTAGAATATTTGTTTGGACTTTTGTTAACTTCATTTGTCACATAGTTTCTTATTTTTTTACTCTTTTATCAAGAATCAGCTCTATTTCGCATTATATTATAATAATCTCGGTATATAAAATTTCACGTGACGTGCATGATAAGATTACAATTACGTAAAATTTGCGAATTTCTAAAAGATTTCATCGTTCTTGCAGACATAATTTATCAAATCAAATACTATTAAAATTTTCATCAAGAGTTACTAAACCCTTGGTTAATTTCAAAGAGGATTTTCAAAACATTTGGTTACCCACATGGGTGTATTCTAAGATGTTACAAATTAACAATGAAATGATTCTTAATCTATATGTTATTATTCATTTGCCTACATGAGTTCTATGCTTATTATCTATTTTTATATAGAGTATACACTCAATAGAATTGAAAAGATGGAAGAAGAAACACAGTTGGCACAAGAATAAGATAAAATAGAAGAGAGCGAGGCACGAAGTGAAGTGTCATTTATAGTATTAATGTTCTGAAAAGCTATAAAACATCCTATTATATATAACACTAGCTGGGTCACGTGCCTCCGGCACTGTATAAACGGTGGGATTTATCTCTAATTTTGAACGGTCCAGATGATTTATTGAGTGAACGAGAAATTCCAAATCATTTATATTTTATAAGATAGATGTGACGAGAGGTGTATTTAATACACAAAATGACAGTATTTGTGTATGACCGTTCATGTAATTATATGCGGTATTTTTCACATTTGTATTTGCCAAAATGAGAGTCATTTTATGGAATGTAGAATATTCAATGGGAGTAGTTAGAATGAAATGAACTTCATGACCAATACATTGCTGATACGTAGACAGAGAGATCATCTTCTTACTTATGTGTCAAGACCATATTGAGTATAAAGTGAATTTCATATTAAATTGATCCATATTCAATATGTGATTTTGTAGAAGCACAAGGCGAAAGGGTAATTTTGAGTAGAGTTACATCACCACAATAACACATCATTAGGAAAGAGGGATATGGATATATGTCACAAAGCCAATGCATGGCCTAATAAAGCCAAAAAGGACACGAAATTTAACAAGAAGCCAAATAAATGCAAAAAAGGTTATGCGGTGAACGTGGATCGAACACGTGACCTTCAGATCTTCAGTCTGACGCTCTCCCAACTGAGCTATCCCCGCAGCTTGGTGTAATAGTCAGATTCGTTTTATAACTTCTTGAAATGTAATATAAATTGATAAACCAAGGAATATGGTACATTTTTTTTACTTCAAAGCTTAAATACTTATGAGAAATTTGGAGATTTTACATTTTTATTTGGGACAGTGTTCTTCCTTCTTTTTCCAAATGTTGATGTTAATTGGAACAACCTAATGCAGCTCCCTTCTTCTGCATCATTTTCTGTCTTTTATAGGTACTAGTATCCAAGTGGCTAATAGCTCCACATCTGACTCGGTAAGAGGATAAAATTGTTTGGTAAAATTTTATTTGTCTCTTATCATCTCTTAATCAAGAGGGAAATATAAATCTAAATCATTATAAAGAGTTATTTCTTAATGAAAAATTTAAATCTACGGAACATCTATAAATATTGTATCCCTCCATTTCAAAACTTAAGATAATTATTGATTTTTCAAAAAATCAATTTGAGATATTTTAAATTTAAAAGTCATTCATATGTTTTATACTTTTTAGTTAGCAAATAATTTTTTAAATTTAGTCGATATTTCACTAAGATAATCTAATCTCTTTTATCAAACACCACCTATGTCATTATATTGACTAAAAAAAAAGCTTCTCTCTTTAATTTTTTTAAGATTTAAATATGGAAGATTAATTTAGAGAAGAAGAGTGCTATATATCTCATTAACATGAGTACATGCAATACACCATCATCACAACCAAAGAAGCTCGATAGAGCTTAAAAAGATAAACGGTTCAATTCTCATATATAGCTAACAGAACCATTAATATATCTTTATTATTCAGCAAACTAAAACCAAACACCAGCATCCAAAATCCCCTTTGCAGGCTTTAATTTATTTCTTCTCATGTCTCCGAATCCATCTAGTAACTGTCAATAGAAAAAAAAAAGAAGAAAAAATCATATGATTAACAAAAAGTACCTTAATCATATCAAAATAAAAATAAGTAAACTTGAACGTGAACATTGCATGAACATATACATAAACTTAAAATCTTACGCATCACAATTAGTAGTCCTGGAGATGGGAATATCCAACTTAACACCACACTTATCAGGAAGAGCTTTAGCTGCATCATCTTTAAGGCTCGGGTAGCGATTGGCAGCTGCTTTGACACAATTGCAGGCGGCGCGCTTGTCTTCAGGGGTTGTAGTCATGGACTTGATGCTTTTCACTCCAGTGCAGCACGGAGCAGATGGATAACCACCTTGTGTGAGGTAAGAGACACACGGTGCCAAATTCGCGTCCACGGTGCCACAGTTTATGGCAGCCTGCCCTTGTTCAACCATTAGAACAATTGCTAGCAGCACGGAAACTGATATAATAACTCCCTTCATTTTTAAAAACTTGAGCTAGCTAGCTAGATGTAAGTGGAAATTTGGCTAGTGATTTTATGAGGTAAATTAGTGTGCTTTGTGGCTTGATATGAGGGGGATAATTTGATAGGGTATTTATAGTAAATCTTGAATGTGTAAAAATAGAATGTTTATGCCATGCAATGACATGAAAAGGGTGCATTATTTTGGCTGCCTTACATGCTGATATTATGTCACTTGTTATCATTTTATAATAAAGTGGATGAAGCTAGCATTTCTGTTTTCTTCCACATTTTGCTAAGTCATTTGCTTTGCAGAGTTGCAGAAGCATTTTGATTTTGTGATCTTAGCGCGACGCACAACTGAATCCATACTTATCTCCTTTTCTGTTGAGAAATCAATCAATTCATTTTCTTGTTGATATATAGGATAAATATATGATTTTTCCAGATCGTAAATCATGAACTTCTTGAGATTTAACTGCATTTTGCGTTTAAGAGGGTAAAAAATTAAAATGATGATTTATTGTTGTTTAGAAATAGAAAACTTATGAGAATGTTTGTTGTTATAGGAGTTCCCTCCTTCACAAATTAGGTAGTACTAAGTACTAACTCATTAAGATAGTTAATTTATGAGTTGCAATGACATGACTATCTTTGGTGCAATTTTTAAGTTACATATATAGGGAGTTCAAATTTGACACTATTTCCTCATGTTTGTTCACAACATTTAATTATTGTGCAATGATGATGTCTATATCAAAATGAACTTGAGCTTTCATAATCATAGAGTGCTATTATCAATAATTTTAGTTTGTTAAGCACTTGTTGCTGTTTTTTTGGGGTGGGGTGGGGTGGGGTGGGAGGGGGGGTCGACGCCCGGATCGTTTCTAGCAAAAGTTGTAAGGTGGAACACTCACGACACCTCAACCCAACGTCTATATTGAGACTGAAAACATTAGTACAATCGATCGCGCAAGGAAGTTGCGTTGAATGGAACATCAATGACACATTGACCCCTCACTTGTATGTAAGCGGTAAGCTTGGCACAATCAACGATTGATGCAGTAGAAGACGCCACACACAACTATGTATTGTTGTATGATAAGTCGGGTTTGAATCTCACAGAAAACTATGAACAATTCAGAAGTTCTCAAAGAACCAAAAAGAGAATAATCTCATAAGTTTTATTTATCAAAGTTATCTATCTATTACAATAGATGTAACCCTTATTTATACCAATAATAAGGAATCCTAACTCTATAATTAAGAAATCAAAAACCCTAATTCCTATAAAGAATAAGAATTTGAATGGAAATAGAAATTCTAGCTAACAAATCAATATGAAAATAAAATCTTACATAACATAACTCCTAGATACATTAAAAACATGAAAGATATGAAAGATTCCCTAAAAACATGGGGGGAAAATCTTGTCAAAGTTGTGTTGCCTCGAAAAACGCGCCCAAAAACTATCACACTGGCGCGAGGCGCGCCGTCACTAGCGTGGGGCGCACTACCCTAGTAAAAACTCAACTGAAATTCTGTCGCCCTGGCGCGCGAGACGCGCCGTCCCTAGTACAAATATAGCGCGGGGCGTGCCAGTTGGTCAGAATGTCTTCTTTTGTGTTTTTAAGTTTGAGACTTGAATCTTTGTCCATTTTGCTTCCTCGAACAACCTTGAAGTTTTGTTTAGACCAAGTTAATGAACTTAGAAATATATCTCATAATAAACACTTTGTCATGCATCCTCGATCCTTCTCTTTTGTTCCGTGCATTACATATTCACTTGACTTGCGTTGATTTGGACTTGCTAAATAGACGGTATCTGCAATCCCAAAACATATGAATGATCTTCTCCTCGTTGTTCACTTGAATTGAGCTTCAATGTAAGTGTCCTTGAGTCGATTTGAGCCCCATCTCTGAAGATCACTTGAATTGTCCTTGGAACTCAAGTTAAGTGAATGTCGTTCAATGCGAGCCTCGTCAAGATGTTATCAGGGGGACTGCTATTTAGTCCTCCATTTAATGAGAGGAACAATTGTGGATTAATGTTATCTTGGTTTTTGTGTGTTGCTATTTCTTGTGAGTTATGATTGAATTTTAATAAGTATTAGCTTGTGGGTAAAAGATCCACCAAGTATCAAGTAATTGCCATTACAAAATCTGCATACAGGAAAATAGTTATAATTAATACATAATCATGGGCCGGAATCTCAATAAGAGAACACAAACCTCAAGATTAAGGAAGGGAATAGTTGGGACAAGAAGAAAAAATTGTCTGATTCTTGTCATTGCACTGTTGGTGATAAAACTGGAAATAATCAAGTTTTGAGTTTGACTGTCCAAATAACTAGAATCAAAATGAATCCCTTAAAAAAATTGAAAAAAAATAAATTGGTGTTACATACTTCTAGGCCATGTTTGTTTGCAAGGATTACATAATCCCAAGACTATTAATTATAAGATTAAATAATTCTAGTCATATTATTTATGGGATAACTTAAAATAATCTCATATTATGTTTGTTTTTTTCAACATTAATTAAAGGATTAATTGGATAAAAAATATCGTTTGGACTATTATATCCTTACCAATAATGACATATTTTAAACTATAATTTAAACTTGTTTGTACATCAAAAAATGATGAACAATACGTTGGTTACCAATGAGTTGTTTAAATAAACTTTGACAAACAAAAAACCAATATTTAAATATGATTAGGACTAATAAGTTGTTTACCAATAAACTGTTTACCAACAAGCTGCTTACAATAATAAGTTATTTACCAATAATAAGTTGTTTACCAATAAGCTGGTTAAATAATAAGTTGTTTACCAATAATAATCGGTTTACAATTAAGCTGTTTAATTAATAAGTTGCCTAAATAATAAGTTGTTTAAATAATAAACTTTTTAAATAATAATTTGTTTACCAATAATAATTTGTTTATCGATAATAAGTTGTTTACCAATAAATTATTTAAATAATAAGTTGTTTAAATAATAAATTGTTTACCAATAATAAACTGGTTACCAATAATAAGCTTATTAGATATAATAGGATATTATGGTCATTTTAGAAAAAAATTGAGAATAATTTTGCTTAGAAATGTTTAGTCCTAATGGTGGGGATTATAATATCTAGTTGAACATGATATTAATTAAATAATCCCCTATATTAAGTCATTTTATAATTCTTGTATTAATAGTCCCAAGTTCAAATTTAAAAAGAAACCAGACACTTGAGATTAATCTCAGGTGTAATCCTTGTAAACAAATATAGGCCTATACTTGTTAGAAAATAACAACTCAACGAAAACAATAATAAAATAAAATCAAAAGAAGAACAATCACAAAAAAACACAAAAATTTACATGATTCGTCCAGAGGTTAGATTACTCCATGCTTGGCAACAAATCAGTCTCATTATCTCAAAAAATCTACATAATACAGTGCAAGATGCCTTCTTTATATAATGCAATATAAAAACTTAAATTACCCCGTAAGTACAAAACATGCTCACTCACCTTTTGTGTAGCTTTACAATCACGTTTGAATCAAAGTCAGGTCAGACTTCATCAATACGAATAACATCATATATATATATATATATATATATATATATATATATATATATATAAAGTATGGTGTTGGGTCATAATACTTTAGGTATTAGGCCAGATTGATTGAGCTCCTCCCTTGGGTTATATTTATTATGTCTTGAATGTGTTGGACCGAATCATTGGGCTGACCCATTAGACAAATAATATCTAAATTTGTCTTTGACCGGTAATGATGAATGGAGATGATGGTTGACTATGATCTGCCATGCATTAATGAGAATGAGACTCAGTCGACCGGCGGTGGCAAACAGTGATGGGATGGAGCAGGTGGGCTGCATGCAGTCGGCTGAAGCCACCGGTAGTGGGGGAACTGTGTCAGTAGGTAATGGGTGGCACGAAAAATTGGACCGAGAGTATATGAGGCAAGGATCACACACAAAGAAAGGTAACTGTTTCATTTTCTCTCTCAAGACTCTAGATATTTTATCCTCCATTGTTAACCTTGTGATCGCATGTACTGACTCTCACGCTGGAGCTATCCCCCGACGGTCGAAGCCGTCAAGCTTTTGGTGTTATCATGTTTATTGTGCAGGATTTGGACGAGTTTTACGTGATTGGAGTTCGTGGAAAGATCTTGGCATTAACATATGGTATTTATATATGTTGTGTATGGTCTTAGTATGGAACAACTGATTCAGAACAATGTACCTCCTTTTTTCCTCAATTTCGAGGTTAATCGTATCAATCAAATGCAGTTGGATCTCCATTACACAATGAATATGTCAACTGTACTTGATATACTCCATCGAAAGAGATAAAAACCAAAAAAGCCTAGCAACACTGCAAAAGCAAATGACTTGGCAAAATGTAGAAGAAAACAGAAATGCTTCATCAATTTACTCATCCTCTTTATTACAAAAGGATAACAAGTGACATAATATCAGCATGTAAGGCAGCCAAAATAATACACCCTTTTTCATGTCATGATACACACATTCTATTTTTACACAATCCAAAACTACTATAAATACCCCCATCCATTTATCCCCCCCTCCCCCCTCCCCCCCCCCCCCCTCAAACCACAAAGTATACTAAATTACCTCGTAAAATCACTAGCCAAATTTCCACTTATAGCTAGCTAGCTAGCTCAAGTCTTCTATATTTAATAAACTAAATTAAATTAAATTTATTTTATTTTATTTTAGTAGCAAGAAACTAAGTAAATACTACTTAATTTATATTTTAATATTTGGAAACTAATTACTAATACAATACATGCATGGCCCACACATATTGCAAATGAATAATTCTAACAGAATTTTTGTCAGAAATTCAGTCAGAAATAACAAATATATCAAAAATAAAAACAGCCCTAAAATCAGTTAAATTCAAGATTGAAAACTAATTAAAATACATAAACAATGCAAACAATATATACTGCAGAATTATCCATTCTCAATCAAAATGAATTACACGTTCCAAATATATACCAATTTTCAGCCCCAAATCCAAATTTCAGTCAAATATATAACAAGTTTTTAGCTCTACCAATTTTCGGCCTCAGATCCAATTGACAAAGCCAAATTGACGCACACACAGTAACCAATTAAGAAATTTAAATATTACCAATTTCCAATTCCAATTGACAATAACAAACTAAACCAATACCAAATCAAAAACTCTACCAATTTTCAGCCTCAAATCAATATATATATACAATATAAAAATTATTCAATCTATTGATTGTGTACATCATCATCAAATTGAAACAATATTTGAACTTATACCACCAGTACAAAGTACCTAATAGACAACGCTTAATAGACAACCTTTTTTATAAAAACGTTGTGATTTTTTTTACAACGTTTTTAGAAAACACGTTGTAGATATTGAAAGTAATATGCACACAAGCCAATCATGTTTGATGATAAAGCATATACTTTGTAACAATCTTATTCATTTATTAATAAAAAGCATTAATTTATTAAAGGCTTTTAATTATCTACATGATGCTTTTTTAAAATATGTGATAAACCCATAGTTTTAAGCAATGCTTTTAGAATAATGATGATGATCATTCTAATGAGATCTAAATTCTTAGAAAGCTTAAAACTAAAATAGTTCTCAATCGTTGGATTACTAAATTGGGGATTAGTGAATCCGGATAGATTGGTACATACGTTGCTTGCTCATTGGATGAGGATGATTGATCTCATGATCATTTGTGTGGAGACACTAAAGCAAGTATGTAGGTGCTTATTAGAGAATAAGTTCACTGAACGTGGCTCGCTAAGGAATACCTAATGGAGTTTTACTTGCATGTCAATAGGAATTCCTGTAGTGATAGTAGTACAAGTGATCCTTGGACTTGAGATCATCATAGTATCTTGTGTATGATGAGTTATACTTTGACTTATTCCTTAAGACCCTTAGGGTATATTAAAGGGTATGCTTGGGTATAATAAGTTGTACATGGAGATAATGTATGATCAATAAAGAATCTACCACTTCTAGTAAAAGAAGAGAAATGTCCTATGTGATTCGATAAATGACAACCCAGTAGTCCTTGGCCAAGGCAGAATGAAATTAGAAAGGAGTTTCTAATTTTCATTATTTGGAGTTGTGCATTTAAGAGTCGAAATACATATAATTAAATAAAATAAGACTTGACAGAAATTCCATGTCTTATATTTAATTGGGACATTGTATGGTGGAAGGATTGAATTGTACGGTAACTATTTACTCAAAGGTTCTTTTATGATTAATGTTGAAATCTATATTATCTGGAAAGTCGTTGATCGCTAGGGAGGCTTATCCCTATTGTAGAATAAATATTATTTATTTAAATAAATTATTAATTTAATTTATTTATTTAAATAAGATTAGAATTGTTCTAATTAATTTATTCACAACCGGTTTAATATGGAGAACCTAAAGGGTCACACCATAAAAGGAAGAATAATTATTTAAGAAGTTAATGGCATAATCGTAATAATAAGTTAAGTATATTTAATTTAATCTATGGTGATAGAATAAATTAAATGGCTTAATATTTATTATTTAATATTTTGGAAATATTAAATATAAATTAATAAGAGGAGTCTTATTATTATTATTACTACTATTATTATTTAATTCCTAAAGGAGTTTGGGAATTAATTAATAAAAGTACTCTCAAATATCCTAATAGGATTAGGAGGCAAATTAATTAAAAGAGTTTAATTAATTATCCCTAATAAGATTAGGGAGCTTAATTAATTAAAAGGTTAATTAATTATTCCTAATAAGATTAGGAGCCTAATTGATTAAAAGAGTTTAATTAATTAAAATAAAACTCAATTCCTTAATTGTTAAGGATGGGTTGCCGACATCTATAAATAAGAGGAGTCTTATTATGGGTGAGAGAGAGGTTGACGTATTTATTAGAATACGTAATTCCAATAGTTGAGAGAGTACGCCTTTTTCTATTGAGATAGAAAAACTAGGGTTTAGCCAACCACCCATCTTCTTGAATTCTTCTTCTTCCTTGGTGGATCACCTCTAGAGGCCAAACACTTGGGTGGCTAACGTTGATCAAAGGAAGGAACCAAACCCGGTGGATTCAAGTTGAACGCGAAAAAGGATTGGAGGTGAACTTGTACCTGAGGAAGCTCGGATCTTCAAGGGTATGATTCTTGTTCTTTCTTTTTCGTTTAATTAATAATTGTGCATAAAGGGTGATCCGGGTATATGGTTTGTAAATTTTTTAAACTCTGATTTTACACGCTTCCGCATATTTTTGCAATTTGATTGCGTTCATGAATATTAAAAACCTAACAGATATATATGCAAAAACGTTATCTATTTAATAAGAGCATTTTTTTGATTTTAAATAGATAACATTTTTTTTAAAACGTTATGTATCTAAAAAACACGGAGCTCAAAAAAAAAACACGAAGGTGAATTTGAAATTAAAATAACACGTCAGCCCCAAAACTCTAGCCTCTCTTCTCTCTCACTCCCAAATCCGTCCCGATCTCGTCAAATGTGGTCTCTCTTACGCAAGCACCACGCCGCCCCAGCTCCAGTCGTCGACTGCTCCACCGTCGTTCTAAACATGGTGGACTGTCTCTCTCACGTCAGCAGCGGCAGCCAGTGAGTAAGCCAGAAGGGACGTGCTACTCTGGCCTCAAAACTGTTCTCAAATCCAAATGTCTATGTGAGGTTTTCAAGAACAGTGCTCAGTTTGGTTTCTATTTGAATGTCACCAAAGCCTTGGCTCTTCCATCCGCCTGCAAAATCACTGCCCCTTCTGTTAGCAATTGTGGAGGTATGAGTTTTTTTCCCCATTTTTTGTGGACTATAGTTAAGAAATTAGATTCCCTTTCTGGGTTTTTTCTTAGATCAGTTTTTTCGTAGATCATTTGTTTCTGTTGATTTTCTCTTGTGAAAATTGTTTTCTTAAAATTTTCCTTTTTTATTTCTCTTTAATTTTTATGTGTTTCTAAAAATGGCTATTTACAGCTGATTTCTATTTTGTTTTCTAATTTGATTCTGCTTCGAAGTACTATGTTCTATGATTTTATCTAGTGTTCTCTGTTTGTTTCCCTCGAGTATATAGTAGGATTTTCCTAAAATATTATTTCTTTGAATGGTTTGATCTTTTTTTTTCTTTGTAAGTAATTTGTTTTCTCAGTTTTTCTGTTCCCTTCTTTAGTTGCTCAATGATTCTGATGGTACTGGGTTTAGTGGTGGCCTTTGGTACAAATACTAGATTTGACCAATTGTATGAGTTTTTAGGTTTCTGTTCATGAGCTAAACTTGCTAATCAAACTAATTATGTAACCAGTTAAATTATATGATGTTCATAGTGGAGAGTTTCTCCTTTTTGTTTTAGGGGTTACATTATATGGTGGTATGAATTTGTTTGTTATATCATCTTATTCTGTGTTTAGATGCACCTTTGAGTAATGTATCTCTCTCTATTTCTAATTATGTTGAAGAATGTGAGATAGTTGAATTCACATTGGTTTTCCATATTGAAGCAGCTCCAACCACACCAAAGGAAAAGCAGTGTAAGCAGAAGAGAGTAGAAGGTGAGAATGATGAGTTATGTTATATTTGATGTTGATTTGCTTTGTCTTAGAAGTTACACTGTATTCATACCTTTAGTAATGTTCAAGCTTGTCTTCACAAACTTCTCTGCCATTATAGAAACACCAGTTGCTGGTAGTTGTAATGTGCCTTGCATTTTGTGTAGCTTCAAATCATTTTTTTAATATATTCAAGCACAGGGGTTGACCCAGTGGTTCGATATCTGTCTGTCTGATATATTAAGATGTTATTTGCTGAAAAGAGTGTGTGTGTGTGTGTATTTGTACACACACTATTCTATAAAAAGGATTCCTGTATATCCTGTTTAATTTGTTAAGGAACTTTTCTCCTTATTCTTTTTATTACAGATCCAGACGAACCAAAGAGAAAGGAGAAGCGGCAGAAGGGTAGTAATTCTGTGATTTTGGCCCCAATTCCACTTTCATATGCTCTAGTGAAGTTTATTGGTACTGGAAAAACTGTGTTATGACGAGCTGAGGTCATAAAGAGAATATGGGATTCACCTTTGATTAGAGATTTAGAGGGGATCAACGCTAGGTAACAGGCTAGCAGGCTTCCGAGTTTGGTTTTGTGGTAATAGTTGTGATTTTATACTTATTCCTCTTTATGTTAATTAAGTTCTGTTATATTCCGACAAGTTTAGTAAGCTGGTGCTCTAGGAAATATTTTGGTTGCAGTAAAGTCATCTTATAGTACTGGGGTTAGTTTGAAGTGCTTCAATATGTTTTTCTCTTAGCTTAATCTTATTAGAGAACCTAACCAGTTATTAACTCTGCTCTTTCTTTTATTCTTAAAGGATCCATCTGATAAGAGGAGAATAATACAGACTTTTAGAGTTGTTTAGAGTAAATTTTGTTAATCCACTTTGGGGATGCTATTTTGCAGAACAATATTATGTCTAATAACAACATGCTACATGTATAATTTTCCAGGGAAGGAAATCTGCAAGGATTGTCAATTGTGTTTTGCGACTTAAATCATACAGTGACTGGAAGGGATGGGCTTTGAGAAAGGTTGGGGTGATACAACACATCGAGTATCTGAGACCGTACACCTGCTTCTTGACATCTTTTGCTGAGGTAAATGTAGCTTACAGTCACTTATAATTTTCTTCTTACCTTCTTACTTGTTTCCCCAAAACAAGTTTCTCTTTATTTTTCAGCATATGAGAACTATTGTATATGATTAGATTATTGTTGGGAAAAGCCACGCTACTTTCGTTTGTCTGATAAGTGTCTTAGGTACTCCAAGAGCATGTCAGTATTCCTTCAGTTCTATTCATGTATTAATAAGGTAAAAAGAACTGCAGTAATTTAATAATTTTTGTTTTTTTGGTGCTACATCTACCCTTTTTAACCAATGCAATTTTCTGCGTTTATTGTGTCAAGTACAATCTTTTCCAGCATATGACAATTCTTGTTAATGTTTTATGATTTTGTTGGCCTTACTGGAATTGTAAATTCATACTGTACCGATTGGTTTTCTTCTCTGTAGCTTGCCAAAACAACTATGATTGGCTTTTAATGTCGAGTTTATTGTGTATAGGATCTGCCATTACTGGCCCAATAGGAAAAGAGTGTTGATCTGTGGCCAAGGATTGCAAATGCTGCTAATGATATTGTTTAGGTGCAGGAACTACTAGTGGGGTTTGGATTAGTTATGTTGGCCTTTCTCACAAGGTTCTCTATTAGGTTTTATATTTACAGATGTTAGTTGGATTTGGCAGTGGGATTTTGTAAGGACTAAGATCTGATTTTTGTTTGTTTAAGACGCCATATATGTTATTTGATATTTTATCATCACTTAATATTTTACAAGAATTATGTGTGGTTGGATTACTTGGAATCTTTGATAAATGATTGAAGTTACAACTCTTTTAATCTTTCAGGCTACAATATGCTAATCTTTCAGGCATTAGCATATTGCAGATGCATTGGTAATGTAGGTGATCCACATTTTTTTTCTTTTTTTTTAATCTACAACATTTTTAAAACGTTGTGTAAATGTGTCTAAACGTTGTCTGATATACTAAACAACAACGTTTTTATTTAAAAAAACGTTGTGGAATCATACCTTCTACAACGTTTTTAAGCATCTGTTAATTTTTAAAAAACAAATCTACAACGTTTTTTTCTTAAAAAACGTTGTGTATTGTGCTTAACTACAACATTTTAAAAACGTTGTGTAAGGGTGTCAAATAGACAACACCCTTAACCACGACGTTTTTCTGACTGAAACCACAACGTTTTTTCCGCGTTGTCTATTTAGTGTTTTGTAGTAGTGTACCTTTTGGAGCTAATAAACTGTCCGGCGTGTGGTGGTGGTCGGCGGCTGGAGGTGGTAGTGGGTGGCAGCTGGAGGTGGCTCTTGCTGGCAGCAAGAGGAAGACAGAGAACTGAGATGGTGGTGGTGGTCGGCGGCTGGAGGTGGTGGTGGGTGGCAGGTGGGAGCCAAAGGAGAGAGTGAGATGAGAGTGAGATGAGAGTGAGAGAGGAGAGACTGAAATGAGATCAGTGAGAGATGATAGACTGATTGAATATATATGAGAGTGAGAGAATATGAGAGGCGCCTGAATCAGATGAATCGATTAGGTTTTATAAGATAGTTCCGACGGAATGTCCGTCGGAAATAAGTCCCTCAGAATTAGGTTATCCTCGAAGAAAAGTCCCTCGGAAATAACCATAGTTTCGTCGAACTTAAGTTTCGCGCTGGCGGGAAACTTGCCGCCAGATGAGGCCTTATAATTCCGACGGATTTCCCTCGGAAATAAACTATTTCTGACGGAATTATGTTCGACAGATTATTTCGTCGAAAATAACTTATTGCCGACTGAATACAATCTGTCGAACCTAGTTTCGTCGGAATTAAGACTTTTTCTTGTAGTGCCCCCCTTCAAATCACAAAGTATACTAAATTACCTCATAAAATCACTGGCCAAATTTCCACTTATAGCTAGCTAGCTAGCTAGCTAGCTAGCTCAAGTCTTCTATATTTCCTAAGAAAAAAATGAAGGGTGTCATTGTATCAGTCTTCGTGGCGCTAGCCATTGTTCTAATGGTTGAACAAGGGCAGGCTGCCATAAACTGTGGCCAAGTCGACGCGTCTTTGGCACCTTAATTGTGTCTCTTACCTGACTCGATCAAGGGGGTTCGCCATCTGCTCCATGTTGCACTGGAGTACAAAGCATTAAGTCCATGACTACAACCCCTGAAGACAAACGCGCCGCCTGCAATTGTGTTAAGACAGCTGCCAATCGCTACCCAAATCTTAAAGATGATGCAGCTAAAGCTCTGCCTGTTAAGTGTGGTGTTAAATTGGATATTCCCATCTCCAGGACTACTAATTGTGATGCGTAAGATTTTAAGTTTATATATATATATATAGGGGTTCCATCCACAGCCGGCTACTGTGGAGCAACCCCTTTTTTGGCCTGTGAAATTTTGGCTGGAGCAAAAATAAAATGAAATATTTCACAAGCTAAAAAAGGGGTTGCTCCACAGCAACCAGTTGTTGTGGATGGAACCCCTATATATATATATATATTCATGCAATGCATGTTCAAGTTTACTTATTTTTATTTTGATATGATTAAGGTTATACTTTTGGTTAATCATATGAATTATAAATTTTTGTTTATTCTTGGCAGTCTCTACTAAGATGGAGTTGAAAGAGAGGGAATAAAGCAAGAGAGAATTTGGATGCTGAAAACATCTGGTTGATCTTGTATTCTTGTCTACAACTCTACATATAATGGTTTCAACTTTGCTTGTAATACATGAAGCTTTATTTTTACACAATCCAAAACTACTATAGATACCCCCATCCAATTATCCCCCAAAATTAAAACCCTTCATATCAAACCACAAAGTATACTAAATTATTTAAAAAAATGATTATGGAGAGGAGGAGAATTTGGGTTGATTGTCTTGAGTGTCGAGTTTAAAGACAGACTGGTTCTGAATGAAAATAATAAAACGACTAATTATTCTATATATTTTTTAAATACATGCATATAAGTTCTTGGGAATAATACAATCACAGCTCTTGGGTATACAAGCACGTACAAAAGACGAAAGTATTAAGTATCATATATAATTATAAACATGAGATATATTGTATTAATGGAGGTGTTAAGAGAAAACCAACATAATAGAAAGTATTACGATCTTGTGACCAATCAAAATAACTTGTTCAATTAACAAAAGTAGATATAGTCAACTAAGGAGTAGAGGGTCACTTGGCTTTGTTTTAAATACATTATACATGCATGTAAGTTCTTGGGAATAATACAATCACAACTCTTAAGAACAATAAAACCATAAATTAATTATTCTATATACTCCCATATTTCCATTTTGTATGTCGTTTAAGACATAATTTCACATATATATATATATATATTAAGAAATTTCATTAATAGCAATGCTAGTTGCTAGGTAGTTAATTTTGTTGTAAAATTTTATTTTACGCACTAACTACTCGTCCTCTCTCTCAATTACTCCTGAGCTGTTCAATTTTGTGAGTCCACGCAACTTTTCATTATCTCGTTTTTTATAATCACCTCATTAATTCTCCTAAATATATGAAAAATGTCTTATATTACGGGAGAACTTTTTTTCCCTCTAAAACATCGAAAGGAGGGAGTATTTTTTTAAATACATGCATGCATGTAAGCTCTTGGAAATAATATAATCACAACTCTTGAGAATAATACAATAACAAGAGACTAAAGTATTCTATATAATTATGAACATGACAAGAGAAAATCAACATAATAGAGAGAGTATCACGAACTTGTGACCAATCAAAATAACTTGTTGAATTTACAAAAATAGAGCTAGTCAACTAAGGAGTAGAGATCCACTTGCAGTGGCGGAACCACAACATAATTCAAGGGGGGCAAAATACATCAATAAAAAAAAATTATTTATTAACGCTTGAATAGCTTCTTTCGGTTGTACGAGTGCGAGCAGACAACTATATCCTGCGAGTCTGCATAGTTTGAAAACGTCTCAAAATTTGTTCGTTTTCAATTGTTAAAAAAATATCCTTCTCAATATAAACTACTAGACTGTCATTCATCCACTCGTCTCCCATTTTGTTACGCAAGTCAGTCTTGACAATTTTCATCGCAGAGAATACTATTTCAACAGTAGCATTTGCAACTGGTAAAACTAAAGCCAACTCGATCAATCGATATACCAATGTAAAAGTCATATGTCTTCTTCTTTCAATCAGCTTCTTAGCAAGACTTCCCAAACCCAAATTTTCGATCCCAAAAAATTGACTATCGCATCGTATATCATAAATGTAATTTTCAAGTTGATCTCCAAGTATCATGCGATCAGTCAATGAGAAGTCTTCTGGATAAAGCTCAGCAAGACGGAGTAATTTATTTTTGTCAAATTGAGAGAACGAATCCCTTGGATCAAGGCATGATATGCATAAAAGTAACTCTGTGCTTGCTTCTGAAAAACGATTGTTCATCTCTTGAACAATTGAATCAACAACCTACATTGTAATAATGAAAAATTAAAAAAAAAAGATAAATTTTTAGATAGAAATAATGAAAAAAGATTTATAGAGATTATACCTGACAAAAAATCTCAACACGATAATGATGAAAATTAGTAATAATTTGTCCATTGCGCCTGCTACGACCGCGGGATCTCATGTTTTCTTCCATATTAATTATTGGGATCGCGTTCTTCTCATAAAATATATTGACTTCCTTCAAAAATTTCTCCCATTCCGTCTCCCTAAATTCTTGTAGTCGAGCTTTCATTACCCCAATCAATCTCACAGCATGCACAATGTTTTGATCATTTTGTTGCAAGGCAAGTGACAAATCATTTGTGATTCCCAATATATATTTCATCAAATGCATCACAAATACAAATTCATAATTCTCCATCTTATCAATCAAACTCATGGCTATACCACTGTTATCATCGGAAGCACCATCATCATGCACATTTTCAAGAACTTGTAATATGGAAGTCCACATAGACATAAGACGGATTATTGTTATGTAATGTGACCCCCAACGAGTATCACCTGCCTTCTTAAACTGATTTCTTAATTTTTTTCCCTTACCACTAACTATCACTCCCTTTTCCAAACACTCCACGATCCTATCATGTTCAAGCTGTCTAAGTTTATCTTTTCTTTTACATGATGCTCCAGCCACATTCACAATCATAGTAACATATTGAAAAAAATCACTCACAATACGGCTGCTCTTGGCAACAGCAACAATAACTAATTGGAGTTGGTGAGAAAAACAATGGACATACCTTGCATTTGGATTTTCTTTTAAAATAAGAGCCTTCAATCCATTGAACTCGCCTCGCATATTTGAAGCCCCATCATATCCTTGACCTCTCAACCTCGATAATGACAATTTATGCTTTGCAAATAATTCATCAATAGCATTCTTCAGAGAAATAGATGACGTGTCAGGCACATGTACCACACCAAAAAACCTTTCAATCACATCTCCATGGTTGTTTACATATCTCAAAACAACTTCCATTTGCTCCTTTATTGAAACATCACGAGACTCATCAACCATAATAGAAAATATTTTGTCCCCAATATCATTGATGATGGCAAGTGTAGTTTCCACGGCACAAGCACTTGTTAGTTCTTTTTGAATTTTTGGAGAAGTCATTTGATTGTTTCTAGGAGCATTCTCATTAACTACCTTTCCTACCTCTTCATTTTGAAGGTTGTACCACTCAAAAAACTCAAGAAAATTTCCCTTATTTGATGAAGTCGATGACTCATCATGGCCACGAAAAGGCAAACCTTGCTTCAAAAGAAGGCGTGTGACATCCAAAGTCGCCGTTAAACGTGTGCAATAAGCAACCTCCATCTCTTGCCCTTGTACTAGTAGTATATGTAACACACTCTGCCTTTGATTTTTAAAACCTTGAAGTTGTATTCTAGGATCATTATGAGCACTATTCGAAGCACCCACATGTTCTTGAAATTTTTCAATTGCCTTTTTCCAGTTGCTGAAACCTTTTTTTGTAAAAGCATCTGCTCTGTTTGAATTGCCAAATAGATAGCAGCAAAAGCAAAAGGCCGCATCCTTGGAAATGCTATACTCCAACCATTCAAAATTTTTAAACCAAGCGGGCCGAAAGCTTCTCTTCACACTAGAAAATACTTTTTGGGGATAATTATGAGTAATTGGTTGACATGGACCTCTAGTCAAATACTCTCTTCGAACTTGATCTCTAATCACAATAGCAATGTCTTCAATTGATTTACGTAACCCCAGATCACTAACAATATCATTCAGATTGAACTCCACACGTGAATTATTAAAATCACCACTTGCTTCGGAACTCGGTATTTGATTATTAGAAGACTCAACAGGTCTTTTTCGCTTAATCAAGTATTTATCCATAATCTAGTATAAATAAAAACATCAATTACTAATCAACACTTGGGATAATATGAGATCAACACTTTGGATAATATGAGATCAACACTTTAAGTGACAGAAAATGAAATTGTCAATAAACCTGACTCTGTATATATGAAATGTGACTGGCTATAACTTCATAGCCCAGAACTAGTGAAATGAAATGTATAGTCACCATACAATTTTTTTTCGTATAATTTATCAATTATTCCTAAATTTATCAATTATATATAATTATAAAATAACAGAAAATCAATTAAAATAATTTCCTAAATTGTATTCTAGCATCAATTATTCCTAAATTAACAGAAAATCAATTAAAAATAAAATCAATTCAGGCTAAATTAAAAGTAAAAAATACTTAAATTACTTACCAAACTATAAAGAGGGAAGAGATGACTGTCGCCTGATGAGGCGGCGCCGGCGGGCGGCGGTAACCAGCGGCACAGCAGTGGGAAAGACCGGAAGTGAATGAGATGAGGCTAGCGGCGGCCGGCGATCCAAAGAGGGAAGACTGGAAGAGCCGAAGAGGGGGGAGGCGACAGTCTATGAAGGGGCTGGAGAAATAAGGGGGAAAAGAGTCACAGTAATTAAAATAACACCCAAAACCTAGAGAAAAAAAAATATTTTTTTTAATTTTTGAAAGTGAAACGACGTCGTTTCACTGTAGGTTTTTTTTTTAAAAAAAAAGGAAGAAGAAGATCTGAAGATGAACGGAAAGAAGGAATCGGCTAATCCCAAACGCAGTTGCCGCCGGTGCCGGCATGCCGCTGCCCCCGCCCCTGCTCGGCTGTTCCCTACTCCCCTGCCAGCGCCACTGTACCGGGGTCAGTTGCCGCCCCCGCCCCCGCCCCCGCCCCCGCCCCCCTAGTTCCGCCTCTGGCTACTTGGCTTGTTATATTTAGAGTAAACTAAAATGACACCCATCCATACAATCATAATAACACTTACCTCCTTTTTATTTTTTTAAGTAATATATAATTAGTATCTCTGCAAGTTTTTAGGGTTGACTAAATAGATAATGTTATATATTTGACATTGCATGTTATCAAATTATAATTCAAGAATAATATATATTTTTTCAATTACAAAATTATCCTATTTTAATGCAATACATTTTAATTATACTTTTGTTTGTAACTAACATCTCATTCATATTGTTGGTAACTTATAAAAATTTATTTAATCTAATCAACACATATTTTGGGCGGTACATATATTAAGAAATTTAAATTAAATTATTAATGGAGTAGTTGTAATTAGATTGAATTGGGTATGTTAATAATTTATTTTTTGTTATCTAACAACAAAATTATAATTTGATTTTTGAGTTACATATTATGATTTTCATAATTTAAATTTATTTTGAGTATATGGCAAAATTTGGGATGTTTATTATTTTGATTATATTTTTTTAGTGTATAGTTTGCCTTGTGCTTTGATACCTTTGCCACCCATTATCCAGTTCTCCATCATCACAAGGAAGTAGGAACAACCACCTCTTCTGCTTTTTTTCTTTTTTTCTTTTTTCTTTTTCCGTTTTTTTTCCTTTTTCCTTTTCATATGTGCGTGTATATGTATTGTCCAGCTTATAACTTTCTGCGGCGGTGGGTTTATAGCTACTCGGGTATTGAACACTATATGTTTGAAAAAATGCCAGACGGAGTTTTTGATGTTTCTTTGTATGTTAATAAACTCAATTGAACATTTGAATGAAACCCATTTTGGTTTGTAGTTGAAAGACATTATTTGGAGTAAATCTTTTGCTGATTTCCAATGTTCATGAAACTCTGGTGACCACATATATCATCAAAGAAATGAAAATGCCTTTATATATCATCACTGAAGGTTGCCTTGCTTGAATTTTGATCAGTAGAAGATGTGGGATTCCTAAGTTGGAAGAATACACTTTTAGCTTTTTTGTTTCGTGTTTTTTTTAAATTTTTGCTACATTGGTTTGAAAAATGTTGCAGCTAACTAGTCCTGAATGCCAATCATACTAGTGGATGCACCGAAGAACATTTTGATGTTGTACAAAATGTACATGAACGTCGCTCATTTTTTGATACCAAGGTTTAAAGATAGTGTATTTGGTTTATAATTGAAAACCAGATTTTTGTTTACACTTTGTACCTTGCACCTTTGAACCTTTGCGATGAGTCGTGAAGCTGTGTTAATTATATAGATCATCAAAGCAATGCAAATGCCTTATGTCTATACTAAATTCTTGATCAATCAAAATTGTGGGGAATCATGTGTTGGTGGAGAAGTTGATGCATTTTATTTTGTGGTTGTTTGATTTCTTTTGCTTCATTGGTTTGAAAAATGTTGCAGCCTATCTAGTACGGATCAAATTAATGGATGCACTGTGGTCTAGTGAATTTAAATTAAATGTCTTTAAACCTCAATATTATACCTGGTGCAGCCCATGTCTTAAAAATGATAATTGTATTGAAGTTGGTTCTTAATGAGGATTATTTGACAGTTTCTCTAAGATTTGGTGGGCTCCGAGCCCTTCATCTCGTATGAATTGTCTCTAATGCATGCACTTAATTGTTCTTAAGATAATCCCCGCAATTGAAAATTCAATATGGAAAGGTGCACAATGCATTATAAGGTATGTAATCTACAGAGTTCTGGTCTTCAGAATTTGTATCTTGGCAAAAAATGGAAGAGTAGCATTTTGTTGGGATGGTATATTTGGAATTGTGCTAAGCGTTTTGTCCATATATGTCCACAGCTGCACAGCTACGTTATGGAGCAATTCTTCATGCTGGTGATTTCAGTTCTAGAGATGATCATCTTCGATTAGAATGGTACAAGGTTCTTCAATGCAGCCGTTTCGAGTTGTGCTATGAGGTACGTATCAGGAGCTTATGCACTTATCATTTTGTTCGTTTATCTTTACTGTATGAGATTCATTATTGTACAATGTTGCTAAAATGCTTTACATTTACTGATCCACTGATAGCCTTGGAATATTCAATTTTTTCATAAATTTGAATGATCATGAGACTAGTGATTTAACTGCTCAGGTCTTCTCAATCAGGTTGCTTATTCTTCTTCTACTTCTGATAAGAGAGATTGGTCATTAGATTCTTTGGGAAATTTTCCATGCAAGTCTTTCTATAAATTTCTTATTCTTATTCGATCTCCTAATGAGTTCCCCTATCTTCTTATGTTTTTAAGACTTTAAGTAGATCAAAAGTTCAGTCTTAATACTAATGATTTGTTGCATAGAAGAAGGCCATTCAAATGCTTGTGTCTGGATATTTGTGTCTGTGCAAGCAAAGTTCAGAGTGTCATGAGCATCCATTTTTCCCGAGAAGGATTTGTCTCTTTTGGAATTTTTGAGGAAGCTAGGGTATGTCCTTACTCCTTGGAGAATTTTCTTCAGGTAAGGATTTGGGGATTTTATAGTCATAAAAGGTTTGGGGGATTTAATAGTCGTAAGGATGCTAATATTCTTTGGAGGTGTTATTGGTTTATTATTTTATGGGGCATTTGGACTGAAAAGAATGCTAGAAAGTAGAATCTTCAATGGCAACCATCTCTCTGCCTATTCTTTAGAATATGTATCATTTCTAACATGATTGTGGTCTTCAACTATGGGAGCTTTTGGAGTTATTGCTCTTTCACATACATTGGCGGAATTTACTTCATAGATATTTTTTTTACACTATTCTATTTCTTTGAAGGACTATTGGTATGGGAGCTTTTAGAGATATTGCTATTTCAAATGTTCATAGAGATTGGCAGGCTATGCTTAATTAGTTTTTTTTTTCTTTTCCTATTTCCAGAATTGTATTTCTTTGGAGGATTCTTCGCCCCCCCTCTCTGTACTCTCTTTTCTATCTAATAAAACTTCTTCTTTTATATATAAAAATATTGGGCACATAGGGAAATTATCATTAGCACCTTGCGCTTAACTATCATGTCAAAATGTATTTATCAAAAATTAAAAATATAAAAACTATCATTAGAAATCAGCAGTAAAATATATATTCCATGTTTGTGTAATTATAAAATAATTTTTTTCTATTAAAATATAAGCCCAAAGAATTTAATGAGATAATCTCTTCATTGGTCTCCAAACTATAACTATTATTCATGTATGGTCTCCTAAGTCTCAGTCCAATTTTACAAAAATCAGAGCAATTAAAAGGGACTAAACAAGAAAAGCAACTATATATTGTGGACTAAACCTAAGAAAAACTACAATTCAAGGACTAAACATGAAAAGTTACTATATTTTGGAGACTAACATGAAAAAAATATATAGTTTAAGGATGAAATGCACGAAAAGTTAAATAAGGGACTAAACGTGAAAGCAACTATAATTTGGGGACTAACGGAAAGGTTATCCCATATTTAGTTGATGGACTGAAGTGAAATTAAATAATTTATTGGGCTTTATGACACATGGGTCGAGCCTTAACTCTTAAGTAATAGAGAGACAAAAAGTAAGTGGAGAAATAAAATTAATCTGAGAAATGAAGATGGCTTGCTAGGGATTTTCCTGGTTGACATCTTGAGAAGAAGAATCTGACACTTACGACTGCATCAAGGTAAAATTCAATTCTAATAGGAATTAAATCTCATGTTGTTTAATGTTTAGGCTAATTTATTGTTTTAACAATTATAAACATAGTGATCTTTAGTACTCTACTAATCTTACATATGAATCTACAGATCGGTTCAGAGGGAATACATAAATAGATAAATTGGTATCAGATGATTTCATTAAATCACAAGATGTCGTATATGATAAAACTAATTTCATTTTGAGTTAGTGGTTTTATTTAGTATACTTACATATGAATCTACAGATCGGTTTAGAGGGAATACATAAATAGATAAATTGGTATGAGTTGATTTCATTAAATCACAAGATGTCGTATATGATAAAACTAATTTCATTTTGAGTTGGTGGTCCTATTTAGTATAATTTAGGATTTCAAAATGAATAAATGCCTTCATAGTAATAAAGAATAGAATCGTTTTTGGATCATTGGAATGTAAAGTTTGTAACGAATGTATGTGTTTCCTATGTATGGTTATATATCAATTTTGGAATTGAAGTGAGAAACTTTTATACTCATTATTTATTTTGTCAAATAAATTGGAAGAATTTGAGTATTATGATTTGTTGCTTTAAGCTCATATAATGTATGTACACTTCGTGGAACGCATATTTGACTTGAACTCGCATTTAGTGAGTGTTTGATAAAAAATGAATGAATCTGAATCTGAATGAGCTGAATCTGAATCTGAATGAAAAAAGTTGTTTGATAATTGACATGTCTAAAACATCTGAATGACAAAACTTTATTATTTACCCCTCTGAAAAAATTCAAAATTGTTGTAAATTTATTTAATATTACTTAATATAATAGTTAATATTATTTTTTTTATTTTTTTTATTTTTTTATTTTTTTTACTTCATTCAGCTGCTCAGCCATTCAGCTATGAAAATCTGACTTAGCCATTTAACTCGTCCATCTTACCGATTCAGCCATTCAGATCAAAACAAACGCACCGACTGATTCAGTCCTTCAGCCATTCAGCTCCATTCAGCTCTAAACAAACACCCCCTTAGTTCAATAGAGCACGATTTTAAAGCAGGAGAGGCGTGACCCAAAAATTAGGTGACCAAGTGATGAACACACATAATTATTTATAGTTTTAAAAAGTCTAATATCAAGTAGAGTTAAACCCAACAGACTACAGTCTTCCTCAAACTTATTGCCAATTTCACATACGGTCTCCAAACTTTATTCAAGCGCTTTTGGCCCACAAACTTTTTAAATTTTAGTAAAATTGCTCTAATTTAGACAAAATCCCCAATTCTATTAACAAAACGTTAACTAAAGATTGCTAAAAACGATAACTAAAGATTGCTAAAGGGGGATATAATAAATATTCCACATTTTCCCTATCAAAGTTCATTTAAGTTTACTAGATACTCTCATTAACTTGGTGAATCATGTATTGATACATGCGTTCCCAAATACGATACTTTTTTGCTCCAATATACTAAATTCAGCACATCCAAATATTTCTTTGTATCTACATCTAATTGCGAAATCATAAATATTTAAATTTGTTATTGGATTCTCAAACAACATGTGTGTACTATTATTTCTAGAACAATCAACTTGTTATGTAACTAAAGAACTTCTATGAAATTTTGACTTGCTACATTTAGATTCTAAGAGTATTCCAACTATAAGCATCAATATAAAGCTACACCTAATGTACCATGCTTTAGCCTATATAGTACTACAATCCTGAACTGATTCCACAAACTGATTCTTTTCACATTTCAAAGAAACATCGAGTCCTTTTCATTTTTTGATCCGGTTATTGAAAGAATTGCACATTGGCTTAATGGGTGGAAAGGAGCTTACTTTTCTCTAGGAGGTAGGATTATTTTTATTCAAATATGTTTAGCTAGCATCCCCCTTTATTACTTGGCTCTCTTTATTATTTTAGTTAATGTTGCAAATTCTCTAGAGAAGTTGATGGGAAATTTTCCTTTGATTAGGTACAGGGGAGGAGAGAATGGGTCATTTAGTAGGATGGACAAAGGTGTGTATTGCAAAGCAATACGAAGGTTTGGGTAACTTAAAGAATGTCACCTTGGTGGTTAAGTGACTATTGAGATTTCCTAATTCTCTTTTACTTAAGGTCATCAGAAGCAACTTCGAGGTGAAAATGAATGGGTGGAATACTAATATAGGATTTATGTTACTCATGAGTCCTTGACAAAGGTTCTACCTCTTTTAAGACTCTGTTTAGATATCCAATTGGGGATGGGCATCATATTTCTTTTTTGGGAAGCCGTGGTGGGTCAGGTTCAGTTTTGAAGAGCTTCAATTTCTTGTTTGCATAATACTGCTATTTGTAAATTGATTGTTCATGATGGTGACTCCACTCATTAATTAATAGGCCAGTTCATACCTAAGCAGCCGCTCCCTATATCCAGACCACCAACCTTAAACCAATTCTAAAAATCCGTATGCCTTTAACCACATATTTTCAACCTGAAATGGACTCCTACCACCTCACAACCTCTCACCATCAAAAAATAATGGCACATGATTCTTATTCATCATGGTCATATTGTAAGCAATATGATGGATTATGTACCACTTGAATGAGTGGTTTAGCCAAGAAAGATAAACACATCATTACCAAACTTCCAAAATCATACTCTTGACATAATATTTATAAGGTATTCATAGAACCAATAACATCACTATTGACATAACATTTATAAGGTAATCATAGAACCTATATTGAACTTTGAATTTCTTATTTTTCAATATTATTTACTATTATCTGTAAGAGTGATTTTCGTGCATGATTAAATTAGTTTTCCCGAATTGATGTTCACTTGACTCCGCCCGGCAATGTAGGAGCTATTTAACTATTCTTATACCGAAAAATAATATTTTTTCCCCAAATGTCCAACATATGGATATACAGAGAAACGGACACACAATACATAAAGAGAGAGAATAAGCTTTATGATAATATGTTAATATGTAGTTACCTTGTTCAGAAATCAATAAATGGACGTGTCTTCAGTAGGATGTGAATTTGAGGACTATGTACAAAAATATTTAGCATGCTTTAAGACATGATCTTGCTTTTTTTTTTTTAAATTTTTATTTTGTGGTTGGAAGAAGAAATAATATCAGACGAAAAGAGAGAGTGAACGTTTTTTTTTTTGGGGGGGGGTACAAGTTAATATAAGATGTTTTCTTTTCCCATGCATGATGCTGTTATTTCTCCCACTGATGTTGATATTCTTTTGCTTGATGTCATTGCCACTGGTGGTTAAATCAAGCTTTAGCAGCAAATGTCATCTATAGTAAGTTTTACTAACGTATATATAGAATGCCTGATTGAACTATTTGTTTTATTTTCCCACTAGGGTTCCCAATTGTGTCATGGAAGAAAGCAATTCACTCAATACCAACAATTTAGAGATAATCCATTCTGTTGATGCTGACGACAGAATCAGTAACTTGCCTAATGATGTCCTTCACCACATTTTTGCTGATGTCCAAACAAAGGAACTTGTGCAATCATCTGTATTATCAAAGAGATGGAGGCGCCTCTGGACTTCAATGCCTAACTTGAATTTCGATCGATCTCAAATGTTGGGTACTTTTGTATTGTCATGGAAGTTCAGGGACCTTATTGACAATGTCTTATCATCCTTAGAAGATGGGATTTCTTTGAAAAGATTCCGGATATTGAGTCATGGAATTGATTGGCGGGCAGTGTGCCGGTGGATTGAGGTTGTAGGTGAAAGGAAAGTACAAGAAATTGATCTTGATTTTACATCTGATATGGAGTTATCCGGCTTTTATAGTATGCCACTAAAGTTTGGTGCATCAATAGTTGTTTTGAAATTGAATTTGAATTACTTTGAAATTCCAGTTTCTATTAATTGTGGAGTGCTTAAAACTCTTCACCTCATGTCCATTGTGTTGCCAAACAACTTTCTTCTCAATATATTTGAGAGATGCCCCCTTGTTGAAAATTTTAGCTTGGAGAGTTGCAAAGGAGGCCTTAACAAGGCTCTTAAGATATCGGCCTCTAATCTAAAAAATTTGATTTTAATAAACAATAAATTTGGTCCAAGTGATTGTCCTTCATTTCCGGGTGTGCTAGAGGTATTTGCTGAGAAACTTGTGTCATTCATCTACATTGGTTATCCGCTGCTGGACTGCCGCATGGGAAATTTTCCTTCTTTGGAGAGTGCATCAGCTCACTTTTTCTGCTCAATTGACGACACAGGTCATATCCTGTGTAAGATGGTCAGGGTTTTCTATAACGCGAGCATTATACGATTAACCACTTCAGTTTCCCAGGTATGAATTAGGGTTCAGGGTTCAGTCTATGTAGTTTGTGATCTTCTTTGTCCTTGCTATATGTACTAATATCTATAATATGAATCTCAAATTTCATAAAAAGCTAATTCCAAATTTTTTTCCTACCATCTGATGGTGTTTTTGACCTTGTTATGTGGAATACTCCATTATTCACTGAAAACTTTTATGTTTTGCTTCCTATGTTTGCTTTGTTTCTATATTATAGACTTGTTTCTAACCATTTGACTTTTTTAGGTGAGTATTGATGTTTAATATGTTCTAGCCCCAATATTTTGAATATATGTTTAAATGTAATATAACTAGAGTTTAATCATGCTAACAAATGACATTCGATGACCTTATGTGCCTCCGAGTGATTTCTAATATATACTCTCCGTCCAGCTTTATTTGTCTAAGTTACTTTTGGTCAAATTGACCATATTTAGAATTATTGCATATAGGCATAACATTATTATCATAAGAAAATACATCGAATATACTATCAAAGTCACCTTATTTGATTTCAAAATTTCTAATACATTTGTTTAATTATTAATCTTAAAATTAGTCTATTTAACCATAAATAGTCAATTAGGACAAATAAAGTCTGATGGAGAGAGTACTATAGAAAGTAGAGCCTTCTTTACCAGAGGACTCCAAGTGGAGTACTCTATAGAAAATGTTTTATTTTAATAGGCCAATTCTTTTCCAATGGCTCCTTTCTATGTCAATTGTCAAATAAAGTCTTCTCATTGCAGTCATGATCAGTTGTTTGCATTTGATTCCAATACTTTACATACATCCTGATATTTTATATTTCTTTAGGTACTACATTTTGCATTTCACCCTCCCTGGGAAATGTAAAGGTTTCACTGTAGCCTCTTTTCTCTCTCTTAAATGATGAAGTCCTGACTGTTACCTGAAACATTCTGAGACTTCTGCCTATCTTTGAAATTCCTAGAGTTTTCTTTGTAATATTCTCTATTTGTGAAGTGTGATTGAACTATGCACTAACTCACTATCTCTCTCTCCAAAGCTTCAGTCAAAAGGACCTCAAAATATTGGTGGTTCAGTGGTTCTTAAGCAAGTTCTGTGATTTATACAAGTACTTAATTAAATAAATTCAAAGATTCTTTTCGCATGGTGTGTTGTTCCCCATCCATTGACCATCGTCTGCCACCTCTGTCTGTACTCTATTCATGCTCACCATCGTTTCACGAAATTGCTGATAGCCATAGCTACCGTATTCTCTCTTGATCTCTGTGGCATACTTTTTTCTGCTAAAAGAAACAAGCACCTGCTTAGGGACAAATTGACCATGACACTTTGAACTTTTCCTACACAAAACTTGATACCCGAGTACAAACATTTGTATGGTCTTTGCCTTTGCAACAAATCATTAGTATTCAGACTTACCTACAAACAAAAGCCATAATTGTCGTGGGGATCTTGGCCTTCAAAATATAATAAGTTAGTGCAAAATCATTAGTAGAACCAATACAACAAGAACATAGAAAAAACGCTTGCAAGAAAATTTCTTGAAGAAGACCATAGTCTCCTGTCAGGACTAGAAGAAAAGTAACTTGGCTAAAAGACCCAAAAAAGCAGTTAAATCATTTGCCTCGTGGGGTTTTGCCAACTTGATATCAATCCCTTTCTGTCGAATTCGACCTCAAGGTTGTCCTTGCTGACCTTTATCAGTTCAGCTGGCCCTTGGGGTTTTGCCAACTTGATATCAATAAACTATTACTTTATAAAATCACCCATCTTTAATCTTTTCAAATATAAATTTCCAGGAGACTAGTCATAAGAGATCTTTTGTTGTAAAATAAGTATGATTCTTTGTTTTTCCTTTTGCTGTTTTATTTGTTCGACGTCTAGAGGATTGTTCCATTTTGAAGAGACTAAATCACAATTTTACGGTTGACATTATTTTTCATAGGCATAGGACTTAAATTTACACGTCTCCATATGTTTCTGCTGAATAAAATATAACTTCGACATTTGAATATTTTCATTTTTTTCACCTCACTAGCTCGTGTTTCATTTTATCCTCAGTTCTGTCCAAAATCTGTTTGTGAAGGATGCTTCCCCACTGCATTTGATAATCTGAAGCAATTGTATCTGCATGCATGCTTCAACAAATGCCACATGAAAAGGATGGTCCACTTGCTTAAACATTGTCATAATCTGGAAGCTCTGAGTATTGATACTGAAGGAGTAAAGGTATGACTTTACCTAAACTGTTTTTATTAGACATAATTTGTAAGAAAAAAATCGCATACCTGCCATTGTCTGCTCAAACAAAGACAGACATACTATTGATATTGAAATGTTTTTTTATTATTCCTTAAAACATTTAATACCTCTCCTGTGTCTTCTTGGATGAAATTTGGACATACTAAAGAATTAAAAGTTTTATTTATAGTTCTTGAAAAATGAAAACATTTTTTCTGCAATCAGCCATCTTTCTAGTACAAGATTTTGCATGAGTTTTCAGTGAAAACAATATAAATTAAAATTAATGTTGTGCATAGAGGTGATTTAATTGCCACAAATGTTATTGAGACTTACAGTAGAGAATGGCTTAACGAAGTCCTCAATAACTAAATTTATGATATATTAGTTATGCTTCCATAACCCGTAATGCATGGGAGATTTCAATCGGGCTGAACTTTCAGCTTATGTCGAATGAACTTGAAAATTTTACCTGAAGCGAAATATCTGATTGGATGTTTATTCTGTATTCTGATCCTTGTTTATTGTTTTGGTGGTTTACTTCATGTAACCTAAGGAGCATTTGGGATCACATTTTTTGAAAGACGATGATCCATGGTTTGAGCAAGTTTCGTGTTTAAGCACCCATCTCAGAAAAGTCAAAATCATTAACTCATATGGTACATGCCTTGAAAGGGAGTTTTTACAGCTTTTCCTCGCCAATGGGATTGTACTCGAGGAGGTAGTTATTTATTGGAAGAAAAACTCAAAGAGAATGCTTAAGAAAATCAAAAAGCTAGTTGAGTTTCTTCCTAAAGCCTCTCCATATGTTGCCGTATCGTTCCTAGAATGTGAAGCACCAGAGCCATTTTGGCTCAAGTATTGCACAGCCTTGGAATCAGTACGAAAATGGGATGAGCTGGAAGAATTTGAACCTTCTCGGAGGAACTTATTTTTGTGAAGACATTTTGTTTCAGCCAAACTTGTCTGCAAAATGTTAAGGTTCTTGTCTGATGTTTAGACAAAACTATGGATTTTGTTAAGAATGGTTTTGATTTGAGGATTGGTTATTTGTTTGTAATTCTATGTGTGGCTGCATTTATCAAAACACAACTATTATAAGTACTGAAATATTATGAGAACATATATATTTTTTGTAGTATACGTGAGATTCGAACAATACCTTAGGGTATGTCCAGTTATTAGAATTTACGGTGATTTGAAATAATAATAGTTATTCAAACACATGCATACAATAAATAGTGTGGTGCGTTTGGAGTTAAATAAGTTATTTTTGGAATAAATAACCTTTAGACTAACATCATTTTCAAGATCTGTAAACACATTTAACATTTCTTAATTGGTAGACAAATAAGCACTATTGTCTACACATGTCTCAAATGTTATGAGAATATGATTAAGAAAATAGTTATGGCAGATAGAACTTTAGACTATAGTAGGCTAGTGTTAGTGGGTTGACATAGATTATTGGCCAAATAGGCAGAGACTGCCATGGCCAATGCATGCAGGGTATTGGGACATTATTGGCATCCCCTAACAACAATGCTAGCTTATAGAAATCAAAGACCCATTCAGGGTTGGCATGATTGGGCGAGAACAATGCCTGCATGGGCATGTTCTTTGTGAGGAACCACTTGGGCAAGTGCTTGACTTGATAGAATTTCGTGTGGGGCTGGATTGGTAAGGCATTAAGGCACATGTTGGGCAAATTCATGGGCAGAGACAACAATATCTGGGTTGATTCAGATGTTGGGCTAAACACATTCAGACAACATCGGCTTTTCTTAAATTTGAATTTGAATTTGCATTATTTTTTACACTACTCTCACATTTTACTCATTTATCTCTCTCTCTTCAATTTCTCTTATTACTTATTTTTACTTTTATCGTATTTGATTATTAATATTTGAAAACTATTACTATTTGAAAATAATTAATACGTGTAAGTGCGTGACCATGAAACTTGTTAGTAATAAAAAACATAATAATTCTTGAATGCTAACATCACCTACTCCCTACCCCCTTATATTATATATACTAACTAGCAACAGTCCCGTGCCTCCGGCACTAACTATGGACGGTGTGATTTATTCCAAACTTTGGACGACCCAGATGATTTATTAGATTGAGCGAGAAATTCAAAATCATTTATATTTTATTATATAAATGGTCAAATTGACCTTAGAATTAAAATAAATAAAATAGTAATGCTATGAGTCACATTAAATATTTTAATAATTATTTATGGCATAGTCAACCACCAACCAATTTATATTATGGCGACACACACTTTCTGAGGTCAAAATTTTGAGATTCCTAGTATCATTCTAAATCAAAATAAATAAACTGAAAATACACTAATTTTCGCTATCTGGGCCGGTCTAATTTAACATATATTATTAAATGAACATGGATAGGAATAGAGTTGAATATTTGGTTATAACGAAATTAGATTAGAGCGTAATGTAACTAAAACATGCAGCGTGCATCATTATCAAGTTCCTGCTGCGATATGTGATTTTGCTATATGGGCAGTATGTCCAACTTGGTATTTGGTGTTTAAATACCTTGGCCACCCAGTATCCAGTTCTCTTATCATCTCACGGAAAACAAGTCTCTTTTTTTTTTTTCAATTTTCTTTTTAATATTTTTTCCCTTTTATTTTGTCCATATGTATTGTCTAGCTTTACATAATTTTCAGCAGTGGTGGGGTTATAGCTACTCGAAAATTGAACACTAAGTGTTTGTAAAAATGCCCGACTGAGTTTTTGATTTTTATTGTATACTAATCACTCAATTTTACATTTGAATGAAACCCATTTTGGTTTATAGTTGAAAGCCATTATTTGGAGCAAGTCTTTTGCTAATTTCCAAAGTTCATGATTCATGAAACTCTGGTGATTACATATATCATCAAAGAAATGAAAAGGCTTTTATATGCCATCAATAAAAGATGTGGGATTTATTAGTTGGAAGAGGACACTTTTTGTTTCATGTTTATTTGAATTTTTGCTACACGGGTTTGAAAATGTTGCAGCTAACTAGTTCTGAATACCAATCATACTAGTGGATGTGCCGAAGAACATTGATGTTGTGCAAAATGTACATGAAATTCCCTCATTTTCTGATACTAAGGTTTTAACATAGCCTATTTGGTTTATAAATGAAAACTAGATTTTTATTTGCACTTTGCACCTTTGTGACGAGTCATGAAGCTGTGGTGATTATATAGATCATCAAAGCAATGCAGATGCCTTTTGTATTTCCATGTCTATACTAAATTCTCGATCAATCAAAATTATGGGGAATCATGAGTTGAAGGAGAAGTTGATGCATTTTGTTTTGTGGTTGTTTGATTTCTTTTGCTTCGTGGGTTTGAAAAATATTGCAGCTTATCTAGTACTGATCAAATTAATGGGGAATCATGAGTTGAAGGAGAAGTTGGTGCATTGTGGTTGTTTGATTTCTTTTGCTTCATGGGTTTGAAAAATGTTGCAGCTTATCTAGTACTGATCAAATTAATGGATGCACTGTGGTCTAGTGAATTTAAATTGAATGTATGCAATGCACATAACTTAAAACCTCAATATTGTACCTGGTGCAACATTTTTCTTAAAATGATAATCGTATTGAAGTTGGTTCTTAACAAGGATATTTGATAGTTTCTCTAAGTTTTGGTGGACTTCGAGCCGTTCATCTCGTATCAATTGTCTCTAAAGCGTGCACTTAATTGTTCTCAAGATAATCCCCTCAATTGAAAATTCAATATGGAGAGGTGCACAATGCATTATAAGGTATGTAACCTACAGAGTTCTGGTCTTCAGAATTTGTATCTTGGTAAAGAATGGAAGATTATCATTTTTTGGGATGATATATTTGGAAGTCTGCTAATCGTTTTGTCCATATATGTCTGCAGCTGCACAGCTACGTTATGGAGCGATTCTCCATGCTGGAGATTTCAGTTCCAGAGATGATCATCTTCAATTAGAATTGTGCAAGGTTCTTCAATGCACGCATTTCGAGTGTGTGTTATGAGGTACACATCAGTAGTTTATGCACTTATCATTTTGTTCGTTTATCTTTACTGTATGAGATTCATTATTGTGCAATGTTGCTAAAATGCTCTACATTTACTGATCCGCTGATAGCCTTGGAATATGCATTTTGTCATTAATTTAAATGATCATGAGACTAGTGATTTAACTGCTCAGGTCTTCTCAATCAGGTTTCTTATTCTCCTTCTACTTCTGATAAGAGAATGCGGTCATTAGATTCTTTGGGAAATTTTCCTCACAAGTATTTCTTTAAATTTCTTATTCTTATTCAATCTCCTAATGATTTCCTCTATGTTCTTATATTTGGAAGGCCAATCTTCCATTTACACTTAAGACTTTAATTAGGTCAAAAGTTCTCAGTGTTAGTATTAATGATTTGTTGCATAGAAGAAGGCCATTCAAATGCTTGTGCCTGGATATATGTGTCATGTGCAAGCAAAGTTCAGAGTGTCACGAGTATCTAGTTTTGCATTGTGATATAACGAGGAGGCGTTGTCTCTTTTGGAATTTGAGGAGGCTAGGGTATGTCCTTACTCCATGGAAAATTTTCTTCAGGTAAGGTTTTTGGGGATTTGATAGCATAAATGGGGATTTGGTAGTCATAAGGATGCTAATTCTTTGGAGGTGTTCCTTATTTTCTATTCTATGGGACATTTGGACCGTAAAGAATGCTAGAAAGTAGAATCTTCAATGGTACCCATCTATCTGCCTCTTCTTTAGAATAGGGTATCATTTCACATGGTTTTGGTCTACAACAATGGGAGCTTTTAGAGTTATTGCTATTTCATATAGATTGGCGGGATGTGCTTCATTAGTTTTTTATTGGGAGCTTTTAAAGATGTTGCTATGTCAAATGTTCATAGAGATTGGCGGGCTATGCTTAATTAGTTTTTTTCTTATTTCCACAATTGTATTTCTCTGGAGGACTTCTCGTCCTCCCTCTTTGTACTAACTTTTCTATCTAATAAAATTTCTTTTATATATAGAAATATTGGGCGCATAGGGAAATTGTCTTTAGTACCTTGCGCTTAAATATCATGTCCAAGTCTACTTATGAAAAATTTAAAAATAAAAATTATCATGAAAAATAAGTAGAAAAATATTTATTCCATGTTTATGTAGTTATAACATATATATTTTTTCAATTAAGATAAATACCATAATGGGATAATCTCTTTATTTGTCTCCAAACTATAATTGTTTTTCATGTTTGGTCCCATATCTATTTTTTCGTGTATGTCGTCCTCAGACTTCATAATTTTTATAATCTCAATCCAACTTTACAAAAATAGAGCAATTAAAGGGGACTAAACAAGAAAAATTGATATAGATTGAGGACTAAACCTAAGAAAAACTACAAATCAATGACCAAACATGAAATGTTACTATATTTTGAAGAGTAACATAAAAAATAAATAGTTTGGGGATGAAATACACGGAAAAAAAATTAAATAAGGGACTAAACGTGTAAAATAACTATAATTTGGGGACTAACTAAGAAATTATCCCAAATTTAATTGATTGACTTAAGTGATTTAGTGGGCTTTATAAGGTATGGGTCTAGCCTTAACTCTTAAGTAACAGAGAGACAACAAGTAAGTGGAGAAATAAAATTAATCGGAGAAATGAAGATGGTTTGCTAGGGCTTTTCATTGGAGAGGCGGGCTGGCATCGTGAGAAGAAGAATTTGAAACTTCATACTGTATCAAGGTAAAACTCAATTCTAATAGGAATGAAATCCCATGTTGTGTAGACTAATTTATTGTTTTAACAATTCTAAACAAAGTGATCATTAGTACTATGCTAATCTTGCATATTAATCTACAGGTTGGTTAAGAGAGAATACATAAATAGATAAATTAGTATTGGTTAATTTCGTTAAATCACAAGATGTCGTGTACGGTAAAACTGATTTCCTATTGAGTTAGTGATCTTATTTGTATACATTAGGATCTCATGATGAATAAATGCCTCCGCAGTGATAAATGATAGAATCGCTCATGGATCCTTGGAATGTAAAGTTAGGAACACAATTATGTGTTTTCTATGTATGGTTATATATCAATTTTGGGATTGAAGTTAGAAACTTTTATACTAATTATTATTTATTTCGTCAAATGAATTGAAAGAATTTGTATATTCTAATTTGATTCTTTAAGCTCATAAAATATATGTACACTTCATGGAACACATATTTGACTCAAACTCGCATTTAGTTTGATAGAGCATGATTTTAAAGCAGGAGCGGCATGACCCACAAATTAGGTGACTAAGTGATGAACACATAATTATCTCTAGTTAACCCCAACAGACTGCAGTCTTCCTCGAACTTTTTTACAATTTCAAGTATGGTCTCCAAACTTTTTTCCAACGCTTTTGGCCCACAAACATTCTAAATCCTAGTAAAAATGTTCTAATTTAGATGGAATCCGTAATTCTATTAATAAAGAATTAATAAAGCTTGGTAAAGGGGATATAATAAACATTCCACATATTCCCTATCAAAGTCCATTCAAAGTTGCTATATCCTCTCATTAACCTTGCAAATCACATATTGATAGTTGCATTCCTAATTATGATACTTTTACGTTCTATTATACTAAATTTAATATATCCAAACATTTCTTTATATTCACCTCTAATTGCAAAAGTATAGATATTCAAATTTAGTATTGGATTCTCAAACAACACGTGTGTACTATTATTTCTTGAACAATCAACTTGGTATCTGACTAAAGAACTTCTATGAAATTTTGACTTGCTTAGATTCTAAGAGTATTCCTAACTATAAGTAGCATTATAAAGCTACCCCTTATGTACCATGATTTAGTCTATGTACGTAGTGTACTACAAACCCTTACGGATTCCAGAAACCGATTCGTTTCATGCTACAAAGTAACATTGAGTCCTTTTCATTTTTGGATCCAATTTGAAAGTCCAATAATAATCTAGAAGGGGGTTGAATATATTATTACAGATTAAAAAATTATCTTAGATCTTTTTGAATTTTTAGATAATTAATTTGTAGTGTTAGAAATTAATATGCAAGACAGTAAAAATTCAATCACACAATGCACAGAGATTTGTCTGGTTCACAAAATACACCCCGGGTATGTTGCTACGTTCTGTCTCAAGCTCCTCTACAAGACTTGAGATCATATTACTCCCAGTAATAAATACTCCTTCAACACGCGGAGAAGCATTTACAATGTTTTATAGACAAAGTTCTAACTAACCACAACTAACTATCTTGGATAACAAGCTCCCAACTCCCTCTTCAAGCTTAGTTGCACCTTTCTTTTGAGTTCAGTTTTATTCTATGATTTGGTCTTGAAACGACATCC
Source organism: Panax japonicus (assembly GCA_020205505.1). Taxonomy (NCBI): domain Eukaryota; kingdom Viridiplantae; phylum Streptophyta; class Magnoliopsida; order Apiales; family Araliaceae; genus Panax; species Panax japonicus. Next base: position 5,696,450 of record CM035105.1, read on the forward strand.
TCTTCCTGACCTCACAATTACACTAGAGACCCAACTCCCAGCTGACCTCTCTAAGACTCTGGTCTTGGACGAAGAATTACTCGTCTTTCTCAAACGTACATAAAATAAACTAACTTTACCATTTTTCCTTTTTATAAAAGATCTGACAGAGATATGATTCTAAGATAAGCAGATAGAATTTAGTATAGAGATATATATAGAAGTTAAGTAATTTTTATATTTGATGTTTCTCAAAGAAGCAGTTAACAATTAAAGATCAAGTAATTATATAAAAGTTCAATGACCTTTACATACGTGAAATGTGCTTATGTGTAAGATGTATATTTATGCTCGGTTATAAAAGTTTATATAACTTTTATACTTGTGTAAATATATTTCTTGTTTAAGCAAATAGATCAATTTAATTTTAGATCAAAAATGTTTATGTATGAGAAAATATATAGTTTAATGCAAATTTATAAATGTTTACTTTTCCTTTATAAATAAAGAATATGTTTCTATGGTTAAACAGATATAACTTTAAGTTCAGATACAAAAGTTTAAATAACTTTTAAATTTAGAGTGAAAATGCTTCTGAGTATGCAGATAAGTAGTTTTAAGCTTTGAATCAAATATGCTTATATAAGCAGATATTTAATTTTTTGTGCATATTTATAAAGATTTATTTATTCTTTATAATAAAGATTGTGTTTCTATGGTTAAAAGATATAACTTTAATTTCAGATATAAAAGTTTAAATAACTTTTATATTTGAAGTAAAAATGCTTGTGAGTAAGCAAATAAGTTCACTTAGATTAGTGATATAAAAGTTTAAATAACTTTTATATTATGCAACAAGTATTTTATGAATAAATGAATTTATGTTCAAATAATTGTGATGACATATATCAAATACAATAAATAAATCAGTTAAGCAATACTTGATATAACTAATAGATTTGTTTCACTCAAATATATATATGATAATATATTTAAGCTATGATGTGAATACGTTTAAATATGCCACTTAGGATTTTAAAGACCGTTTGAATAAGTCACTCTATCATTTACTCAAGAGGAATATTTTCGAATTATATCGGTATCTAAGTACTGACCAAATTTATATAAATATTTTCGATAGACCACTTAGGATTTTAAAGACCGTTCAGATAATTCACTCTATCATTCACTTAAGAGGAATATTTCCGAATTGTATCGGTATCTAAGTAGTGATCTATTTTACGATATTTATATAAATAAATTATATCAATGAAAAGCCATTTAGGATTTTAAATATCGTTCGAATAATTCACTCTATCATTCACTCAAGAGGAATATCTTTGAATTGTATCAGTAGCTAAGTGCTAACTTTTTGTATGATATAAATAGATGAAATATAGATATATATAATTGTGTATAACAATTTATATTCTTATATCTATAAATCTAAACAAGTAAGAGATAATTCAAAATCACGAATTTATTGTTTGAAAAACCAACACCATCATAGGCCTCCTTCTTCCAGTTTCAAAATCAAGAACCATTTAATTCGTTTATGGATGATCTTTATTTCAAATTTTTGTAATTCTTTTTATCCTCATCCATCAAAACTCAACAACAAAATATATTAGATCTAAAATACCACAACCACAAAAGAAATTGCATTTATTGAGAAAAAGATTTGTACTTGAAAAATCTTGATAGCCTCTGCCTAAATGCCCTGTTCTTATTCTCATTTGATAACTTCTTTTCTTTGTTATCTTTTTTTTTGATTAAACTCAAACCCAAATAGAGGAAAGTAGGAAAAGAAGAATAATTGTTCTCTCTCTATATATATATGTACAACTGATATAATTGATATGTATGAAATATACTACTTAATCAAGCTATATAGTAGGGTTGATTGAGTTTTTGGTTTGATGGATTGGAGTAATTGCAATTTAATTGAAAAGTTGTTGCTTACGATTATAGTGAGAGAAAGTAATATTAAAATGGGGAAGAAGAAATAGGGAAGAAAATGAGAGAGAAAGTAAGATTAAAATGGGGAGGAAGATAGGGTAGAAGATGGATGGAGAAAGGGTTAAATTTTACTCTAATTTTTGGGATAACCTCTTCATTAGTCCTCAAACTATAGCTACTTTTCACGTTTGGTCCCTTAATTATTTTTTCCCTGTATTTGATCGTCGTACTTTGTAATTTCTGCAATTTTCGTCTAATCATTAAAAAATAGAGTAATTGAAGGGGATTAAATATGAAAAACAACTATAGATAGAGGAATAAATGTGAAAATAGATACAATTTTGGGGACTAAACATGAAAAAGCTACTATATGTTAGGGACCAACATGAAAGAAACATAAAGTTTAAGGACAAAATATGTGAAAAAAATAGTTAGGGGCCTAAACGTGAAAAATAGCTATAGTTTGGGGACTAATGAAGAGGTTATCCCCTTTTTTTTTAATATTATGCACTTAGTTTTTTAAATCAATAAAAGATGCATATTGTTATATATATATATATATTAGTTATACGGTCCGAATCTTAAGCTCACCCCTTATCCAACTCACCTGAGCTCACCCCCCTTTAGCGACGGACCCGACGACGGTTCGGTTATTCAACCGTAATCTATACTTTTAGCGACGGACAACATATAGCGTCGCTAAAAGTATAGACGACGGTTGAATGATCGAACCGTCGCCGGCTCCGTCGCTAAAGAGGGGGTGAGCTTGGGTGAGTTGGATAAGGGGTGAGCTTAAGATATATTCCTATTAGTTATATTAATAAAATTTTATGGTTTCTTTTTTACTCCTTAGTTTAACTGTTTTGGAGAAGATTTGGCCAGAAAAAGGTGCGGGGGTGTAAATTGTGTTTTCACTCACAATATAGAATGCAAATTGGAATGCAAATCGATTTTGAGCCTAAACCATAGGGCACAAAGTGGAATTTAGTCAAAATTATGGCATGTGATTCTTATTCATCATGTTCATGCTGTAAGCAATATGATGGAATATGTACTACTTGATGAGTGGTTTAGCCGAGAAAGATAATGGGATCAAAACAAGAAAATTTAAATTCAGGATTACTTTGACCTTTAGCACGTGGTTATAGATCCAAACTTCCAAAATCATACTCTTGACATAAAGAGAGTACTTGAAAATTCACTTCACTCCGACCGCCAATGTAGGAGCAATTTAACTATTCTAAAAAAATTAAATAAAAATTGATTTAATGTCCAACCTATGGAAATACAAGAAACAACATTCAATACTTAGAGAGAGCATGCATAAGTCTTGTGATAATATTAATATGTAGTTACCTTGTTCAGCGATTAATAAATGGATTTCTTCAGTAGGATGTGCATTTGAGGATTATGTACAAAAATATTCGGTGCAAGCTTTAAGACATGATTGTGCTTTTTTCTATATTTTGTGGTTAAAAGAAGAAATAATATTAGAGGAAAAGAGAGAATGAAAGTATAGGGGGGACAAGTTGACATAAGATGTTTTCTTTTTCCCATGCATGATGCTGTTATTTCTTGTATATATATTTCACCCGCTGATGTTGATATTCTTTTGCATGATCTCATTGCCACTAGTTGTTTAAATCAGGCTTTAGCAGCAAATGTCATCTATAGTAAGTTTGACTAACGTATATATTATTGGTGTTATTTTCCCACTAAGGGTACCCATGGAAGAAAGCAATTCACTCAATACCAACAATCTAGAGATAATCCATTCTGTTGAAGCTTATGACAGAATCAGTTACTTGCCGAATGATGTCCTTCACCGCATTTTTTCTGATGTCCAAACAAAGGAACTTGTGCAATCGTCTGCATTATCAAAGAGATGGAGGCACCTCTGGACTTCAACGCCTAACTTGAATTTCGATCAATCTCAGATGCTGGGTACTTTTGTTTTGTCATGGAAGTTCATGAACCTTATTGACAATGTCTTATCATCCTTACAAGATGGGGTTTCGTTGAAAAGATTGCGGATATTGGGTCATGGAATTGATTGGCGGGCAGTGTGCTGGTGGATTGAGTTTGTATGTGAAAGAAAAGTAGAAGAAATTGATCTTGATATTACATCTGATATGGAGTTATCCGGCTTTTATAGTATGCCGCTAAAGTTTGGCGCGTCAATAGTTGTTTTGAAATTGAATTTGAATTACTTTCAAATTTCAGTTTCTATAAATTGTAAAGTGCTTAAAACTCTTCATCTCGTGTCCATTGTGGTTCCAGAAAACTTTCTTCCCAATATATTTGAGAGATGTCCTCTTGTTGAAAATTTTAGAATGGAAAGGTGCAAAGGAGGTCTTTACGAGGCTCTTAAGATATCGGCCTCTAATCTAAAGAATTTGATTTTAGTAAGCAATACATTTGGTCCTGGTGTTAGTCCTTCCTTTCCGGGTTTGCTAGAGATATTTGCTGAGAAACTCGTGTCATTCATCTACATTGGTTTTCCGCTGCTGAACTGCCATCTGGGAAATTTTCCTTCTTTGGAGAGTGTATCAGCTCACTTTTTGGGCTCAATTGACGACACAGGTCATATCCTGTGTAAGATGGTCAGGGTTTTTAATAATGCGAGCATCATACGATTAACCATTTCAGTTTCCCAGGTATGAATTTGGGTTCAGCTATGTAGTTGGTGATCTTCTTTGTCCTTGCTATATGTACTAATCACTATAATTTAATCCCAAATTTCATAAAAAGCTAATTCCAAAATCCTTTTCCTAATCCTGCTAGCAAATGCAATACGAGGACTTTATGTGCCTCTGAATGATTTCTAGTATATATTATTGAAAGTAGAGCCTTCTTTACCAGAGGACTCCAAGTGGAGTACTCTATTGAAAGGGTTGATTTGTGAAGCTTTTCCCTAGATTTTGGTTTTATTTTAATGGGATTTTTTCTTCTTCTTCCAATTGCTCCTTACTACCTCAAATAACCTTTTTATTCTCATTGCAATTTTGATCGGTTGTTTGCATTTGATTCCAATACGTTACATACATCCTGATATTTTAGATCTCTTTAGGGACTGCATTTTGCATTTCACCCTCCCTGGAAAAACGTAAAGGTTTCACCATAGCCTCTTTTCTCTCTCTTAATTTCCCAAAAAATTCGAGACTTCTGCCCATTTTTTAAATTCCTAGAGCTTTTTTTTGTAATATTCTCAAATTTTGAAGTGTGACTGAACTGTGTGTCAACTGATCCTCTCCCCAAAGCTTCAGTCATAAGGGCCTCAAAATTTCTTACAATAAAAGCCATAATTTTCGTGGGGACTTTAGCCTTCCGAATATAAGAAGTTAGTGGAAAATCATTAGGAGAACTTGCAAGAAAATTTCTTGATGAGTAACTTGGCAAAAAGACCCAAAAAAGCAGCTAAATCATTTGCCTCATGGGGTTTTGCCAACTTGATATCAATTCCTTTCTGTTGTAAGCAACCTCAAGGTTGTCCTTGCTGACCTTTATCAGTTGAGCTGACCCTTGGGGTTTTGCCAACTTGATATCAACAAACTATTACTTTATAAAATCACCCATCTTTAGTCTCTTCAAATATAAATTTCTAGGAGACTAGTCATAAGAGATCTTTTGTTGTAAAATAAGCATGATTCTTTGTTTCTCTTTTTTGTTGTTTGATTTGTTCGACTTCTAGAGGATTGTTCCATTTTGAAGAAACTAAATCACAATTTTATGGTTGACATTATTTTTCATAGGCATAGGGCTTAAATTTACATGTCTCGATGTCTTTCTACCAAATAAAATATACCTTCCACATTTAAATATTTGTATTTTCATCTCACTAGCTCGTGTTTCATTTATCCTCAGTTCTGGCCAAAATCTGTTTGTAATGGATGCTTCCCCACTGCATTTGATAATCTGAAGCAATTGTATCTGCATGCACGCTTCAACAAATGCCACATGAAAAGGATGGTCAACTTGCTTAAACATTGTCCTAATCTGGAAGCTCTGAGTATCGATACTGAAGGAGTAAAGGTATGTCTTTACCTAAACTGTTTTTATTAGACATAATTTGTAAGAAAAAAATCGCATACCTGCCTTTGTCTTCGCAGACAAAGTCGGACATACTATTGACATTGAAGCGTTCTTTTATTATTCCTTAAAACATTTTAATACCTCTCCTGTGTCTTCTAGGATGAAATTTGGACATACTAAAGAATTAAAAGCTTTATTTATTGTTCTTGAAAAATGAAAACATTTTTTCTGCAATCAGCCATCTTTCTAGTACAAGATTTTGCACGAGTTTTCAGTGAAAATAAGATAAATTAAAATTAATTTTGTGCATATAGGTGATTTAATTGCCACATGTTATGGAGACTTATAGTAGAGAATGGCCTAACGAAGTCATTAATTAATAGCTAAATTTATGATATATTAGTTAGTTATCCTTCCATAACCCCCCCCTAATGCATGCGAGATTTCAATTGGGCTGAACTTTCAGCTTATGTCTTGTGAACTTGAAAATTTTACTTGAAGTGAAATATCTAATTAGGTGTTTATTCTGTATTCTGATCCTTGTTCATTGTTTCGGTGGTTCACTTCATGTAACCTAAGGAGCATTTGGGATCACATTTTTTGAGAGACGATGAACCATGGTTTGAGCAAGTCCCGTGTTTAAGCACCCATCTCAGAAAAGTCATGATCATTAACTCATACGGTACATGTCTTGAAAGGGAGTTTTTAAAGCATTTCCTCGCAAATGGGATTGTGCTCGAGGAGGTGGTTATTTTTTGGAACAAAAACTCGAAGAGAATGCTCCAGAACATCAAAATTCTAGTTAAGTTTCTACCTAAAGCCTCTCCGAATGTTGCAGTATCATTCCCAGAATGTGAGGCACCAGAGCCATTTTGGCTCAAGTATTGCCCAACCGCGGAATCACATCGTCAAGGTTGGGAGGAGCAAATTTGAACCTTCTCGGAGGAATTTATTTTTGTTTCGGCCAAACTTATCTGCTAAATGTGAATGTTCTTGTCGGATGTTTAGACAAATTAAACTATGGATTTTGTTAGGAATGGTTTTGATTTGAGGATTGGTCATCTGTTTGTAATTCATGTGTGGTTGGCATATATCAAAACATAGCTATTTTAATTATTGAAGTATTATGAGAACTTATATACTCCCTCCGTTCTCCGTTCTCCGTTCTCAATAGGATAGACAAAATATAATTTGCATGCATATTAAGAAATATAAAAGTAGATGAAATAGAGTAAAAACATTTCAAATTTATCCTTAGCCTATCATTGTGGGAAAAATCTTGTAGGTTGTATCAAGATAGAAATTTGTTAATTATCTTTATACTTATTAAGATATTATCCATATACATATTGCTTGATAATCAGTAAAATAAAATAATAAAAAATTATAAGGATAATTATAAAGATAATCAGTAATTATTTTACTGATTAATAAGCAATATGTATATGGATAATATCTTAATAAGTATAAAGATAATTATTGATTATCCTTATAGTTATTCTTATAATTTTTTATTATTTTATTTATTGATTAATAAATAGTATGTGAGAGGATAATCAGGATAATGTAATTAAGCCAAAAAAAATTGTTGGCCCTACTCCCTCTAGCGGCTGGAGCATGAGCCAAATTAAAAAATCCTTTCTACTGGCCGCTAGAGGGAGTAGCGGCCAGTCGAGCCAAATTAAAAAATCATCTCTGCTGGCCGCTAGAGGGAGTAGCGGCCAGTTAAAACGTCGACGTTTTGACTGGCCGCTACTCCCTCTAGCGGCCAGCAGAGATGATTTTTTAATTTATTGCTGGCCGCTACTCCCTCTAGCGGCTGGGCATTCATCTCAGCCATTAACTCTAATATTGGACGGCTAGATTAGCGTTAGTTGAAATAGTGTTAATATCTAACGTTTTCCATGGATCATCTCCCATATATATATATATATATATATATATATATATAGTCTCATTTACAAAACTTACAAATTTTAGGGTTATATCTTTATTTCATATTTATCCCTAAAATTATTACATATTTAATTAGTAGTGATTTCATGACAATAAAATTCTCATAATAAATTTGACTATATTGAATCATTTTATATCAGAATTATAATAGTTTCGAGGGAATTATAGTCGACGAATTATTCCATCAGAAATAGGTTAATTTCGAGGGACTCCATTCCGTCAAGAATAATTCCGTCGAAAATAGTCAATTTTGTTGTTGCGCAATGATGTCATTGTTATATCAAGACAAAAGACTATAACTGTCATACCCTCATATTTCCTAACACTACAGCATAAAAGGTTATTTTCGACGGAATATTATGTCGGAATTAAGTGTGTTCCGTCGAGAATACCTTAATTAATTCAGACGGAATATTCAGTCGGAATAGTCAGACAGTCTTAAGAGCGTCGGGATTAAGTTTGTCGTCCTTTCGGTCGCAACAAACTAAACTCGACGGAACTAAGGTCGACCAAACATTCGATTGGGAATAGTTTATTATTGACGGAATAGAATCCGTCGAGGTTATTCTGTCGAATTTAACCCTGCCACGTGGCCAGCCAGCCAAGCTTGGAAAGACCTAATAGTCGACGGAATTCCATCGAGGATATAGAGATTCCGTCGAGAATAATATATATTTTTAAATATTTTTTCTGTTTTGGCAATATCCAGGGTAATAACCCACATTTTTGTACCTGTAAACCTACTTTTTCCCAACAACACATACAACATAACTATAACTATCGAACAACATGAATATGAATTACAAAGGCCAACAATAGTAAAATTTCTCTAATTTTTCATAACATATACAAAAGTGATATGTTAAACTAAATTAAAGATCAACTAAACAAGAAGTTAAGATGTCAAAAATTATCGATCAATTAAAGAAATGATAATATTATGACTATAATGAGAGAAATTTTAACTATAACTATCAATCAACTAAAGTAATGATGTTTAAACTACAATACGTCAAACATCAACTAAACTTAAAAATTTACATCACATTAAGCTAAACTAAAGTAAATACGTACTAATCATCTACAAAACTAAGTTATGCCGGTACTACTACCCCCGATGTGAGGAGGATCATCAGGCGGGCGTCGACGATGCTGCTTTGGAGTATGACAATCGTCGTCGTTATCCAACCGCTCATCATCGTCAGCCCACTCGTCACCCTGTTGATACAATATAATGTAATGTAACTCATTAGTCCATATCTAAATAAAAATTAAATAACATGCATAATATTTGAATTTAAAACGAATAATATACCTGAGCAGTCGAGGGATGACTCAACATTGGCCCAAAAGCGTCAACGAGTAAGGTAACCACCATCCGAATAATCTAGTCGTGTATCGTGGCGAACTGCTCTAGAAGGATACCGTACTCTCGGCGGTGGCACCAACTGCAACGTCTTGAGCAAGCTGATGAAGGCGAGCATGACTGGGCAGTTCCTGATGACGGAATATCGAATCTGTATCAAACCTTTCCGACACCGTAGACATAACCCTCTAGAATATAGCATCGTCTAAGCCAGCGCCCATATGTCATGGTCCCACAGGGGCTCTAGGACGCAGACGCTGGCTAGAGCCTGCAAAAAATACATATAACATGAATAATATTATAATTTCACTTTATTCATAAACGAGAAATAAACTAAAATATTATACCTTCAGGTAGTGTATATGATGGTTGAAAGTAGTATGCACACAAGCCAATCATGTTTGATGATAAAGCATATACTTTGTAAACAATCTTATTCATTTATTAATAAAAAAGTATTAATTTATTAAAGGCTTTTAATTATCTACATGATGCTGTTTTATAATGTGTGATAAACCCATAGTTTTAAGCAATGCTTTTAGAATAATGATGATGATCATTCTAATGAGATCTAAATTCTTAGAAAGCTTAAAACTAAAATTGTTCCCAATCATTGGATTACTAAATTGGGGATTAGTAAATCCGGATAGATTGGTACATACGTTGCTTGCTCATTGGATGAGGATGATTGATCTCATGATCATTTGTGTGGAGACACTAAAGCAAGTATGTAGGTGCTTATTAGAGAATAAGTTCACTGAACGTGACTCGCTAAGGAATACCTAATTGAGTTTTACTTGCATGTCAATAGGAATTCCTGTAGTGATAGTAGTACAAGTGATCATTGGACTTGAGATCATCATAGTATCTTGTGTATGATGAGTTATACTTTGACTTATTCCTTAAGACCCTTAGGGTATATCAAAGGGTATGCTTGGGTATAATAAGTTGTATATGGAGATAATGTATGATCAATAAAGAATCTACCACTTCTAGTAAAAGAAGAGAAATGTCCTATGTGATTCGATAAATGACAACTCAGTAGTCCTTGGCCAAGGCAGAATGAAATTAGAAAGGAGTTTCTAATTTGCATTATTTGGAGTTGTGCATTTAAGAGTCGAAATACATATAATTAAATAAAATAAGACTTGACAGAAATTCCATGTCTTATATTTAATTGGGACATTGTATGGTGGAAGGATTGAATTGTACGATAACTATTTACTCAAAGGTTCTTTTATGATTAATGTTGAAATCTATATTATCTGGAAAGTCGTTGATCGCTAGGGAGGTTTATCCCTATTGTAGAATAAATATTATTTATTTAAATAAATTATTAGTTTAATTTATTTATTTAAATAAGATTAAAATTGTTCTAATTGATTTATTCACAACCGGTTTAATATGGAGAACCTAAAGGGTCACACCATAAAAGGAAGAATAATTATTTAAGAAGTTAATGACATAATCGTAATAATAAGACCTAAATTATTTTGGTAATTAATAAAAGAATGTATGTTAAAATGTTGTTAATTATAAATTCATTTACAGAATTTTACAATGTCTAAATTACTATCACTGCGTAGCATATTAGATGCTAAATTAACCGGACCAAATTAAATAGATTGGTTAAGGTAATTGAGAATAGTTCTCACGGCTGAAAAGCTATCTTATGTCCTTAATACGCTTATCCTTGCAAAGGTTGCAGACAATGCCTCCGAGAAAGAGATTGCTACTTTTAGAAAGTGGCAAGATGATGCACAGTTGGCTCAATGCATCATGCTCGCATCCATGAGTAATGAGCTTCAGCGTCAGCATAAAACTATGGATGTTCCTATTATATTCCTGCACATCAAGTAGTTGATGGTGAGGAAAGTAGGACTTATAGATATCAGATATCTAAGGAGCTCTTCCGATCTAGAATAACCGATGACACTACGGTACAGATAAAAGTCCTTAACATAATCAATTTGATTGATCAATTAGGACAACGGGTTTTGTCATGGATGGAGAGTTGAGCCAAGATTTGATCTTGCACTCACTTCCAGACTCCTTTCACAATTGTTGTGAATTTTTTATATGAACGAGCTAGATATCAGCCTCGCTGATTTGCTTAACATGTTGAAAAATGTTGAGAGTCACTTTCCAACAAAGAAAGACCAAGTCTTACTAGTAGGGGCCAAAGGATCTTCTGAAAAGAAGAACGATTCTAAGAAGGTAAATAGAAAGGGCAAAAACAAAGGATAATAAGAACAAAACTGATACGGATAGCAAAGGAGTTTGCTTCCACTGCAATAAGCCTGGACACTGGAAAGAAACTGCGAAAAGTATCTTGCAGAGGCTAACCAAAGAAGCGTAGTGAAGTTTCGGTTACAAATACAATTTTGTTCATAATTTAAAATAAATTTTTCTTTAAGTCAATGTTCTACTTGGGTATTGGATACCAGCTTTGTTTATCATAAATATAGATTTATGAAGGACCAAGCAGAAGTAGAAAGCTAAACAAAGGATAAGTAATCCTATGTCTGGTAAATGAAGCAAAGGTTGCTGCGTTAGCCGTAGGAACTTATAGTTTAGCAATACCTACGGGCAAATCTATTAAGTCAATAAGCTGTTATTGTATTCCAGTTCTCGTTGGAAACATTATTTCCATTTTATTGTTGGACAATGAAATCTTTGGTATTATATTTAAGAACAATTGTTGTTCTATTTATAATAATAATGTTTTGTATAGAACTGGAATATTACTTAATGGATTTTATATACTTGACTTACGTAAAAAAAATAATTTTGCAAATTGAACAAACTAGTATAAGAAAAGGAGATGATCATTCAAAGAGTTGAATATATGTATTTGTTGAAATACAAGTGTGAATTATTTGAAAGGTTCAAAGAATTCAGAAATGAAACAAATTGACAAAGTATTAAGATTCTTTGATTAGATCAAGGAATAAATACTTGTGCAATAAGTTTCTAGATCATCTCAAATGGTTTTCTCATAATGGACACATCCTGATACGCAATAATTGATTGATGTATCTGAATGAAAAATCGTACCTTGTTGGACATGGTGCGGTCCATAATGATTTTACCGACATTCCAGTATCCTTCTGGGGTAATGTCCTAGAAAAGGCTGCATATCTACGAAAAGGTAACCTCAAAATCCGGCCCCAAGACTCCATAAAAGTTATGGACAGGGAGGATTCATAATCTTAAGTATGTTAAGATAAGGGGTTGTCCAACTTATGTGAAATAGTTTCAGAGGATAAGCTTGGGACAAAATTTGACAAGTACAGATTTGTGGGACATCCTAAAGTAAGTTTAGGGCATATGTTCTATAATCCTACTTAGCAAAAGGTGTTTGTTGCAAAACATGATGCCTTCTAAGATAAAGGTGTTTATCATTGAAAGGGCTAGTGGAAGGATATACATCTTGAAAAGTTCAAGAACCACAAAACACTACAAGTCAAATAAGAGGAACCTATAGATAGATCTATTGTACCACAACCGAATCGTAAATCTGGAATAGTATCAAAGATACCTAGGAGGTATGGATTCATCATGAATGATGATGATGAGGTACGTATCATAGAAGATGATGATCCAGTTACATACGATGAGGTAAGATTTGTAGACACTCAAAGAAATGGATTGAAGAAATCTTCTCAAAAATGGAACATTCATTTTGATATGATAATCAAAAGAGTTTGATTTTATCAAAAAACAAGAATGAACCTAGTGTGTACAAAAGGGTCAGTGGGAGCGTCGTGACATTTCTAGTATTATATGTTGATATAATACGGATAAGAAATGACATGCCAATGCTAAAATCAATAAAGATAAAGTTGTCTAAACATTCCTCCATGAATGATTTGGGAAGAATATCTTAATTGGGGATACGAATCTATATAGATAGATTTAAAAGGATGCTCGGCTTAACCCAAGGAACGTATATTCATTTGATGCTAAAGTCGTTTAGCATGGTAAACTCCATGGGATGTCTCATGTTGATGAGCCATGGAGTGTATCTCTCTTAATAGTCCCCATAGACTCCTAAAAGAGAGATCGCATGAGTGACAATCATGTATGCAATAAAATATAAGCGACCTGATGTTGATCAGTCATATTCTGGAGAAGTTCACTGTGAGACAGTGAAAAACATCTTAAAGTACTTAATCGGCACTAAGGATGTTATCAGATTTATGGTGAGTCTGAATTAAAACTAGAGGGCTTAACAGACTCAAGTTTTTTCAGACAGACCAAGACGACAGAAAATCCACTTTAAGGTAAAGTGTTACCTTGAACGGTGGTGCAGTGAATTGGAAAGGTTCCAAACAACAAAGAATTGTTGGTTTAGTGATAAAGACAAAGTATATTGCTATAAATGAAGCTACAAGTTGATTGTTTGGATGAAAAGTTCATTACAGAACTAAGAATAGTTCCTAAGTCTCATCTTAGATCTAAACATGTGTTGTGGCACTTTCATTTGATTAAATGAATCATTGAAAGATGGAAAATCACTAAAGAGATAGTGGACTCTCAAGAACAACATTACATATCCATTAACTAAAGCTTATCCAACAGCAGGATAATCGTCACTTATTGAAGAAGAGTATGAGATACCATGACGATTGGCTTTAGTGCAAGTGGGAGATTGAAAGTAGTATGCACACAAGCCAATCATGTTTGATGATAAAGCATATACTTTGTAAACAATCTTATTCATTTATTAATAAAAAAGTATTAATTTATTAAAGGCTTTTAATTATCTACATGATGCAGTTTTATAATGTGTGATAAACCCATAGTTTTAAGCAATGCTTTTAGAATAATGATGATGATCATTCTAATGAGATCTAAATTCTTAGAAAGCTTAAAACTAAAATTGTTCCCAATCATTGGATTACTAAATTGGGGATTAGTAAATCCGGATAGATTGGTACATACGTTGCTTGCTCATTGGATGAGGATGATTGATCTCATGATCATTTGTGTGGAGACACTAAAGCAAGTATGTAGGTGCTTATTAGAGAATAAGTTCACTGAACGTGACTCGCTAAGGAATACCTAATGGAGTTTTACTTGCATGTCAATAGGAATTCCTGTAGTGATAGTAGTACAAGTGATCTTTGGACTTGAGATCATCATAGTATCTTGTGTATGATGAGTTATACTTTGACTTATTCCTTAAGACCCTTAGGGTATATCAAAGGGTATGCTTGGGTATAATAAGTTGTATATGGAGATAATGTATGATCAATAAAGAATCTACCACTTCTAGTAAAAGAAAAGAAATGTCCTATGTGATTCGATAAATGACAACTCAGTAGTCCTTGGCCAAGGCAGAATGAAATTAGAAAGGAGTTTCTAATTTGCATTATTTGGAGTTGTGCATTTAAGAGTCGAAATACATATAATTAAATAAAATAAGACTTGACAGAAATTCCATGTCTTATATTTAATTGGGACATTGTATGGTGGAAGGATTGAATTGTACGGTAACTATTTACTCAAAGGTTCTTTTATGATTAATGTTGAAATCTATATTATCTGGAAAGTCGTTGATCGCTAGGGAGGTTTATCCCTATTGTAGAATAAATATTATTTATTTAAATAAATTATTAGTTTAATTTATTTATTTAAATAAGATTAAAATTGTTCTAATTGATTTATTCACAACCGGTTTAATATGGAGAACCTAAAGGGTCACACCATAAAAGGAAGAATAATTATTTAAGAAGTTAATGGCATAATCGTAATAATAAGTTAAGTATATTTAATTTAATCTATGGTGATAGAATAAATTAAATAGCTTAATATTTATTATTTAATATTTTAGAAATATTAAATATAAATTAATAAGAGGAGTCTTATTATTATTATTACTATTATTATTATTTAATTCCTAAAGGAGTTTGGGAATTAATTAATAAAAGTACTCTCATTTATTCCTAATAAGATTAGGAGCTTAATTAATTAAAAGGTTAATTAATTATTCCTAATAAGATTAGGAGCCTAATTAATTAAAAGATTTTAATTAATTAAAATAAAACCCAATTCCTTAATTGTTAAGGATAGGTTGCCCACATCTATAAATAAGAGGAGTCTTATTATGGGTGAGAGAGAGGTTGACGTATTATTAGAATACGTAATTCCAATTGTTGGAGAGTACGCCCCTTTTTCTATAGAGATAGAAAACTAGGGTTTGAGCCAAATACTCATCTTCTTGAATTTTTCTTCTTCCTTGGTGGATCACCTCTAGAGGCCAAACACTTGGGTGGCTAACGTTGATCAAAGGAAGGAACCAAACCCGGTGGATTCAAGATGAACGTGAAAAGGATTGGTGGTGAACTTGTACCTGAAGAAGCTTGGATCTTCAAGGGTATGATTCTTGTTCTTTCTTTTTCGTTTAATTAATAATTGCGCATAAAGGGTGATCCGGGTATATGGTTTGTAAAAATTTTAAACTCTGATTTTTACACGTTTCCGCTATTTTTGCAATTTGATTGCGTTCTTGAATATTACAAACGTAACACAGGTAGTGTATATGATGGTATCCTCAGCAACCCTAGCACTCGATACCGGCCGGTAGTGCTACTGGGAGGATCTTGAGACGTGACCCACAGAGCTGTCTCCTCATCCTAAGATAAACTAATCTCGGGCGGAGGGGGATGGTGGAATCTAACGTCTCAGCATCGCCTCTAGCAGCCTGTAACTCAGCTATACGCTGGCATCATAGCTTCTTAAATCGGTCCTGTAATTTAGTATATGTATATGTGAGTTAACTTGATATCATCATATTAATTACGTAATATGTTCCTAAATAATAATTATTATATTAAACGTATTACCCGTATAACTAGTGTTGCTGGAGACATCGTCGACACCTTCGGCGTATGGACTATCCCAAAATTCGACCATAGTAGGAGGTCGACCCAATCTCCTCCACATGGCCTAGGTCACACATTAATTAATATCACATTACCTTTCTATAGATCCCAACAATATTAAACTAAACTAAATATAAATACATATCGACGTAACCTCTTGAAACGACTGCGAGCCATAAGTATGTATAATCCGTAGCTTGCACATTAACGGTGGAAGATTGTAAGCTACCATAATCACTGGCCAAATAGAGTGTGGCTGACTAAAATTATTAAATGGACAAAATTCATCTGTAGCCATGCCAAGCCTGACATTCCTAACTTCGTTGGTAAATTATGGAAAATTGGCATCAAAATTCTTCCATTCATCTTCATCTGCTGGGTGAGTAAGCTGACCAAACATGACATCCCTTGTTCTATGCCAACTTATACTGGGAGCAGTGTGCGAAGACATGAATAGCCGCTGCAACCTCGGTGCAAGAGGAAAGTACCGTAATATCTTCTTTGGAACATGTTTCTCCTTCTCCCCACGTTTTATGATCTTGTACCGAGGCAAGTTGCAGATATCACACTGCACCTTATCTTTGTCCTCCCCATAATATAACATACAATTCTGCTCACAAGTATCTATATTCTCATACCTTAGATTCAACCCCTTAACCATCTTCTTTATTTCATAGTAATTCGCTCACTGATAATAGCAAACAAATCATTGAATCCTCTCTCACTGCAGTCATGCTTATTCTTGAACTGTAAAAACTTCATCACTGCAGCAAGCCGAGTGTATTTGTCATTTCTAGGATACAATGGGACCCCCGATTCAGATAGCATCTTGTAGAAGACAGTTGCTGAATCATTTGGAATTTGCTAAGCATTGTTTGACGCATGATCATTTTCAATCTAGTCAATATTAGTAGGGCCATACACATCTACTAACATCTGCACGACATCATAGTTATCTGATTGTGAATCCCCGTGAACTGGTTGGTCTACAACACTGTCTGTCAGTTCTCTAAAGTTAGTTGATTCCCCATGATGAATCCATACCGAATACCCATCCACAAACCCACGTGAATATAAGTCAAATTTAACTTCATCGACAGTCTTCCAGATCATGTTTTTACACTTCAGACACATGCATATCATCTTTTCGTTCGGATCATCAGCATGTTCTATTGCTTTGTTCATAAAATTGGACGCCCCATCACGGTACGCATCAACTAATCCCCTCCCATCAATCCGTATCCTACAATACATCCAACTCCGGTCGGCTGACATCTTTAATTGAAGAATTAAAATACCCAATTAGAACAAGAATAATCATGAATGAGGTCCATGCATGAATATATATATATATATATATATATATATATATATATATATATCTACTCTATATGGGTTATGTGATAACCCCAAAATAGGCCCATTCCATCCAACCCATTCTAAGTCGCCAAATACATGGTACAGAAAACAACTACAACTTTATTACAACAATTGTCGTGCAAAATACAACAACACATATGCTGTGAGTTTGGATACAAATATATACCAACTGTGACTCATGTCCCAACCTTGGATAGCACGTCACAATGACACCCTACATAAAGGTATAGTCAAAAACTGTTTTAGAAATTAGAATCTTTGGGAAGTGCTCAAGGAAACCTTCGTACATCGGAGGCCATACGTTTAGGTTATAATAGATATCATACGGACAAAAAATTATCCTTGGTTGACCCAATAGACCTCAAAGAAAAATGAGAAGATTACTATCATGTTCTTCCCAATGGCGAGTCTTCTCTTGACATATAACTATCTCCACTATCTCCAATTGAGAATTATACTTCAAATAAACTCCAAGATCATATAGGTAGTGCTCGTAGATATACTCAGCAAGTGGATGAGCACAACCATGCCTTATGATGACACGAGGTTGTATGTCATTAGACATCTTGTATGATAGTGACAAAACACCCTTCCAACGTTGGGTTTGCCTCATCCTAGTTGATTCACCAAATATAACTACTAAATGATGACCACCATTCTATTCCCCTGTTACCCCCGCTCGACCCAGCTACACTCTTATTACCTGAAAAGGAATTATGAAGCAAAAGGTGAGCACAACTAGCCCAGTAAAGAATATCATGACTAAAGATAATTAAATTATCAATAGCCTTCATCAGTAATAAATCAGATATTTAGAACATATGGTAGATGATAAAACTTTTCAATCATAGTTGCAGCGGAACGAGCAATCCATTAGAAGAGTCAAATAGACCATAAAGTCTATTATCTTCTCCACATTTAAAGTCCACCAACAATGTTTTATCCCTGTAACATTAATCAACAGTTCCTTTCCACAATTTTATGAATAACTCTTAATCATAATTATAATTCTAAATTCCTCTTCGCATCCAGGACGAAGATAATTTTCATCACATGTCTTTACCTGAAACATCAAAGATCATGGTTATACCAAATCACAGTTCCTGTTTATAATCATACTAAAAATTTATCTTTGCACTACGGGCCAAAGATATTCATCAACATACCATCTTTGCACTACAGGCCAAAGATATTCAACAACAGGTCATCTTTGCACTACGGGCCAAAGATATTCAACAGGTCATCTTTGCACTACAGGCCAAAGATATTCAACAATAATTCATCTTTGCATTACGGAACAAAGATATTCACATCTCAAAGAAATATATAATCATTTCAAAATCTATATAAACCATAATTATAACCATGTTGATCAATTCACCTTTGCACTTAAGCTAAAAATATTCAATTATAAATTCAATGGTCATGATCATACTAGTCACAATTCATCTTTGCACTACTGGCCAAAGAGAACCCATAGTCATGATCATACCAATAATCTACCCATCTTTACACTCAAGTCAAAGAGAAATTTCTTCACCAGGATTATAAAAATGTTATATATGATAATAAAAATAATATCATCAAAACATGGATTTAATTTCAAGAGTAAGATTCATAAATCAACGATAATTTGGTCAGAAAAAGAAACCAATTTTGTCATGAATAGTACCCGTGAATAGTAACTCGTGAATAGTAACTCATGAATAGTAACTCGTGAATAGTACTCCGTATTCGTACATAGTACCGTATACGTAAATAATGTCATATACGTAAATAGTGTCATATACATGAATAATGTCGTATACGTGAATAGTAACCCTAACTCAAAAAGGTAGAAATTCTACAATAAAATCCATACCAATATTTCAGTATAATGATATTGAAAGAATAACATCATTATGAAGAAAATAACATCCCTTAATATCCCTTACTATCCCTTACTACCCCTTAGCTCAAAGAGCATCACTTCTGACTGGATATCGGATATGACGCTGAAGGAAACTTGCACTGATGAATAGCAACTCACCAAGTATCTAAATACTCACAAAATACACTCGATAATCTAGAGAGAAAAAGAGAGCAAACTTATGAATTCTGGTGTGATTTTCAATTCTATCTTAGCCCTCTATTTATAGGAAAATGTTAGCACGCCGAAGCAGACTTAACCTGCAACTATTCTACCCACCAAAAATCAGCCACCATCCCCAACAACCAAAAGTGGGGCCCACCCATTTCTAGAATTTTCCACCAAAATTATTTATAAACCTAATTTCTGAATCAGTCACCTCTTAAAATCATAACAAATCATTCGTTCATTTTTAACGGTTCAAAATTTGTGGACATATACTCAACTTACATATGTATAACATATCCAAAAATCACAACTATTCAACGGTCAGATTAAAAATTATAACTCACACAACAAAGCTATAAGAACACTGATTTGATCTTTTAATACCTCAAATCTGACAAAATACTGATAAAATACCTCAACATTAATTCCTTCATTAATAACCACATAAATAAATCCATCATTTATATCCACATAAAATAAATATTTCCTTATCATATGAATCAATAATTAATTATTCACAAATAATATTACAGAATCACATTTATGACAACCAGGCTGTTCTCAGGAAAGACGGGGCTTTCCGATAAGGATTTCTCCTTACTGGCGCGCAATTAGGTGACCAAACCTCTATTTGACAGAACTTTCTAGACATTGTAAATAATGCTATCTAATAATATTATTCAAATAATATGAATTATTGATCTGATAATGGACAATACTGTGCCGTGATAATTATTGAAATAACAATAATATAAAATATTAACACAACAATTATTGAATCAATAAAATAAAATATTGAACAATAACTACTGTGACAATTATTGAGTAGTGCCTTCTTACCTAAGAATCAATAATTCAAAAATACTGTGCAAAATCGTGTGCTACTGTGCAACAACGCGTATTACTGTATTTTAACCACCGGGTATTCCAACAGTGTTAACGGTAACAACTACGCCGTTATTTGTAAAAACTCAAATTTGTCATTTTCTTCATTCGACAGTTATCCGTTATGAGGCCCATAAATGGCTGCGCCGTCGTACAAATATTTCCCGACAGAAAGAATATTCCACGACTAAACGAATATTCCCCGACAACAATAAGTATTTTATAGCCACTTTCTTATTTTGAAAAAAAATTTATATATCACCCTTAACTTTGCTTTTTATCAATTTAACTATTTACTGAATAGTAATTATAAGAAAAATTGAATACCTTTATTTCATAAAATTCGGGGTCTTACAATCTCCCCTCCTTATGAAATTTCGTCCCCGAAATTTACGTACCTGGTATTTCAAAGAGCTGAGAATACCTTGCTTTCATTTCAGATTCCATCTTCCATGTCATCATGATTTCTCCATTGCTCATCTCGTCTATTTTAGATATCATTCTAGAATACAGCTTCAAAACAAGGGTTAATTAAACAAATTAACATATCATATAATATCCCGATATTATGACTGACCAATAAATAAGCTTAGGTAGGACACACTAGCGAATGATTTACTCATCTCTCCCCTCCTAGTTCTATTCCCCGATCCCACCAGAGATCATATCCCTAAGCTCTGATACCAAATGTGACAAATGTCCCATCAGTGGACAACACCTCACATTGGTACCTATCAGTTTGCCACCGCAGAACGGCGTCCCCTACGGAGAGTCTGGCTTCGGTACATCCCTCATCAACAGGAAGTCACCAGCAAGAGGCTCGGGGCTCTTTACTTATAGTTCTGATACCAAATGTGACAACCCCAAAATAGGTCTATTCCATCCAACCCATTCTGAGTATTCAAATACATAGTACAGAAAACAACTACAACTTTATTACAACAATTGTCGTGCAAAATACAACAACACATATGCTGTGAGTTTGGATACAAATATATACCAACTGTGACTCATGTCCCAACCTTGGATAGCACGTCACAATGACACCCTACATAAAGGTATAGTCAAAAACTGTTTTAGAAATTAGAATATTTGGGAAGTGCTCAAGGAAACCTTCGTACATGGGAGGCCATACGTTTAGGTTATAATAGATATCATACGGACAAAAAATTATCCTTGGTTGACCCAATAGACCTCAAAGAAAAACGAGAAGATTACTATCATGTTCTTCCCAATGGTGAGTCTTCTCTTGACATATAACTATCTCCACTATCTCGAATTGAGAATTATACTTCAAATAAACTCCAAGATCATATATGTAGTGCTCGTAGATATACTCAGCAAGTGGATGAGCACAACCATGCCTTATGATGACACGAGGTTGTATGTCATTAGACATCTTGTATGATAGTGATAAAACACCCTTCCAACGTTGGGTTTGCCTCATCCTAGTTGATTCACCAAATATAACTACTAAATGATGACCACCATTCTATTCCCTTGTTACCCCCGCTCGACCCAGCTACACTCTTATTACCTGAAAAGGAATTGTGAAGCAAAAGGGTGAGCACAACTAGCCCAGTAAAAAATATCATGACTAAAGAAAATTAAATTATCAATAGCCTTCATCAGTAATTAATCAGAGATTTAGAACATATGGTAGATGATAAAACTTTTCAATCATAGTTACAGCGGAACGAGCAATCCATTAGAAGAGTCAAATAGACCATAAAGTCTATTATTTTCTCCACATTTAAAGTCCACCAACAATGTTTTATCCCTGTAACATTAATCAACAGTTCCTTTCCACAATTTTATGAATAACTCTTAATCATAATTATAATTCTAAATTCCTCTTCGCATCCAGGACGAAGATAATTTTCATCACATGTCTTTACCTGAAACATCAAAGATCATGGTTATACCAAATCACAGTTCCTGTTTATAATCATACTAAAAATTTATCTTTGCACTACGGGCCAAAGATATTCATCAACAGACCATCTTTGCACTACAGGCCAAAGATATTCAACAACAGGTCATCTTTGCACTACGGGCCAAAGATATTCAACAGGTCATCTTTGCACTACAGGCCAAAGATATTCAACAATAATTCATCTTTGCATTACGGAACAAAGATATTCACATCTCAAAGAAATATATAATCATTTCAAAATCTATATAAACCGTAATTATAACCATGTTGATCAATTCACCTTTGCACTTAAGCTAAAAATATTCAATTATAAATTCAATGGTCATGATCATACTAGTCACAATTCATCTTTGCACTACTGGCCAAAGAGAACTCATAGTCATGATCATACCAATAATCTACCCATCTTTACACTCAAGTCAAAGAGAAATTTCTTCACCAGGATTATAAAAATGTTATATATGATAATAAAAATAATATCATCAAAACATGGATTTAATTTCAAGAGTAAGATTCATAAATCAACGATAATTTGGTCAGAAAAAGAAACCAATTTTGTCATGAATAGTACCCGTGAATAGTAACTCGTGAATAGTAACTCATGAATAGTAACTCGTGAATAGTACTCCGTATTCGTACATAGTACCGTATACGTAAATAATGTCATATACGTAAATAGTGTCATATACATGAATAGTGTCGTATACGTGAATAGTAACCCCGACTCAAAAAGGTAGAAATTCTACAAAAAAAACCATACCAATATTTCAGTATAATGATATTGAAAGAATAACATCATTATGAAGAAAATAACATCCCTTAATATCCCTTACAACCCCTTAGCTCAAAGAGCATCACTTCTGACTGGATATCGGATATGACGCTGAAGGAAACTTGCACTGATGAATAGCAACTCACCAAGTATCTAAATACTCACAAAATACACTCGATAATCTAGAGAGAAAAAGAGAGCTAACTTATGAATTCTGGTGTGATTTTCAATTCTAACTTAGCCCTCTATTTATAGGAAAATGTTAGCACGCCGAAGCAGACTTAACCTGCAACCTGATGGCCTTACCTGCTACTATTCTACCCACCAAAAATCAGCCACCATCCCCAACAACCAAAAGTGGGGCCCACCCATTTCTATAATTTTCCTCCAAAATCATTTACCTAATTTCTGAATCAGTCATCTCTTAAAATTCATAACAAATCATTCGTTCATTTTTAACGGTTCAAAATTTGTGGACATATACTCAACTTACATATGTATAACATATCCAAAAATCACAACTATCTAACGGTCAGATTAAAAATTATAACTCACACAACAAAGCAGTAAGAACACTGATTTGATCTTTTAATACCTCAAATCTGACAAAATACTGATAAAATACCTCAATATTAATTCCTTCATTAATAACCACATAAATAAATCCATCATTTATATCCACATAAAATAAATATTTCCTTATCATATGAATCAATAATTATTTATTCACAAATAATATTACAGAATCGCATTTATGACAACCAGGCTGTTCTCAGGAAAGAGGGGGCTTTTCGATAAGGATTTCTCCTTACTGGCACGCAATTAGGTGAACAAACCTCTCTTTGACAGAACTTTCTAGACATTGCCAATAATGCTATCTAATAATATTATTCAAATAATATGAATTATTGATCTGATAATGGACAATACTGTGCTGTGACAATTATTGAAATAACAATAATATAAAATATCAACACAGCAATTATTGAATCAATAATATAAAATATTGAACAATAACTACTGTGACAATTATTGAGTAGTGCCTTCTTATGTAATAATCAATAATTCAAAAATAATGTGCAAAATCGTGTGCTACTGTGCAACAACGCGTATTACTGTATTTTAACCACCGGGTATTCCAACATTGTTAACGGTAACAACTACACCGTTATTTGTAAAAACTCAAATTTGTCGTTTTCTTCATTCGACAGTTATCCGTTATGAGGCCCACAAATGGTTGCGCCGTCGTACAAATATTCCCCGACAGAAAGAATATTCCACGACCAAACGAATATTCCCCGACAACAATAAGTATTTTATAGCCACTTTCTTATTTTGAAATTTTTTTTATATATCACCCTTAACTTTGCTTTTTATCAATTTAACTATTTACTGAATAGTAATTATAAGAAAAATTGAATACCTTTATTTCATAAAATTCGGGGTCTTACAATCTCCCCTCCTTATGAAATTTCGTCCCCGAAATTTACGTACCTGGTATTTCAAAGAGCTGAGAATACCTTGCTTTCATTTCAGATTCCATCTTCCATGTCATCATGATTTTTCCATTGCTCATTTCCTCTATTTCAGATATCATTCTAGAATATAGCTTCAAAACAAGGGTTAATTGAATAAATTAACATATCACATAATATCCCGATATTATGACTGACCAACAAATAAGCTTAGGTAGGACACACTAACGAATAATTTATTCATCTCTCCCCTCCTAGTTCTATTCCCCGATCCCGCCAGAGATCATATCCCTAATCTCTGATACCAAATATTTACTATAATATTTATTTATGTTATACATATAAGTGTGTATGTGTTTGTATATATATATATATATATATATATATATATATATATATATATATATATATATATATAGCAAGGATTAAGTGCATACCCCATATCTTACTCACCCGTGCTCACCCTCTTTAGGCAACGGTTTCGGTCATACAACCGTCGTCTATTCTTTTATCGACGGACAACATATAGCGTCGCTAAAAGTATAAACGACGGTTGTATGACCGAAATTGTCACCTAAAGGGGGGGGGGGGGTGAGCACGGGTGAGTAAGATAAGGGGTATGCACTTGATCCGGACCGTATATATATTTATATATATAAGGAAATGATCCATAGCTAGTACTTGCTAGGGATCAAAATTGGGCAAATAACATCATAGCCGTCCATTCCATAAAGCAAGGGCGCAGATTAAAAAATAACAATGCCCGTACGCCAGTTCGTCTATCGTATATTAAAAAATCGTCCCCCACGTACGCTACACCAAGTAGCGGATTGGTTCAAAAAATTTAAATGCCCAGATTACCCCAAACAGTCAACGCGCACATGCAATCAGAAGAGGAACAATCCAATATTTGTATCAATATCACAAAAACGTTGGCTATAACAATTCAACTCAAAGAAGGAACCAAGTCAAAATCAATTAGTAATGCAATCTAATATGCAATCAAGTCCAAATCAAAGAAGGAATCAAATCCAAATCAAAGAAGGAACCAAAGTATGAGATAGTTACTCACACGAAATTTCGGTAGTAAACAAATATAAATATTTTATTATTTTCATATTTATTCCTGATAATTTTTTTAGATATCCTCCCAAAAAAAATTAAGGAAGAAAACTGCATCCCTAAATCAAGCAAGGCTTTGCAGGTCAAAATCATCTTGGTAAGTTTTCAATTATGGCTGAAGACATGTTTAATTCAAGTTCTTCAAATTCTTCTCATGATAATATTGACATGGATAATATTGGTGTTTATAATACGAACCAATCGCATATTAACGTTTCAAAGAGTCCATATGAGGGTCAGATTTTTTTTACTATCCAAGAGGTGGAGGAATTTTTTAGAACATATGCACGTAGTTGTGGATTTGAAATAAAAATTGGGATAACTCATAAATATGCTCACTCCAACAATTTGTCCAACTGACTTTTTACATGTAGGAAAGCTAGAAAACCAATTGAAAGAAAGAAACAAGACGTTGATGACGTTGATGAAGTTGATGGTAGTAAGGTCAAAAGAAAAAAGGATTCTATAGGTCGGGCGATGTGCAAAGCTAGAATGTTTGTTGTTCACATAAAGAATGAAGATACCTGGAAAGTTTCAAAATTTGAGTTGTCTCACAATCATGATTTGGTGACTCCGAGCAAGAAAAATTTCATTCAAACACAGAAAAATATAACTCATGTTGCCCGAAGTTTAATCGGAACTTTCACAAGGGCTGGAGTTGGTCCATGTAAAATGATGAATGTATTTAGTGAAATAGGAGGAGGGGTGGAAAATGTCGGTTTCAGTGATAAGGATATTCAGAATGTTGTACGAGATATAAGACGTGACACAATAGATTCAAACGATGCCCAAGCAGCATTGTAGTACTTGAAAAATCTCTCGGCAGAAAATCCTTTATTTTTTTACGATATCAAACGAGATGAAGATAATCGCATCGAATGTATATTGTGGATATATTATCAATCAATGATAGCTTACAAAAATTTTGGGGATGTAGTGACATTTGATACAACTTATCGAACGAATAAGTATTCTATGCCGTTTATTCCGTTCACGGGGGTAACTCATCATTATCATTCCATCTTGTTTGGTTTTGCACTGATTCAGGACGAAACAGAGCAAACTTTTGTATGGGTTTTTGAAAGTTGGCTTCAAGCGATGAACAATAAGGCACCGGTTACCATTATCACTGATTAGGACTAAGCTATGAGCAATGCGATTGCTAAGGTTCTGCTAGAAACACACCATGCTCTTTGCACATGGCATATTAGTAACAAATTTCCAGAGAAATTACATACATTGTATGAACAGTACCAAACATTTAAACATGATTTTAACTATTGTGTGTATAAATCTTTGACCGTTGCGAATTTTGAGGAGCGATGGAAAAAGTTGATGATAGATTACGAACTGCATGACCATGATTGGCTCCAATCACTTTATGAGATTAAACAAAAATGGATCAAGGCATACACAAAGAATTTTTTTGCAGCAGGAATGACAACTACATCCAGGAATGAAGGAATGAACAGTTTATTCGATGAATATGTGAATGCGACAACGAGTATCAAGGAATTTATTGTCAATACAGAAAAAGCACTTGAGAAGCAGGTCATGAGAGAGAGAGAGAGAAAAGCTGACTAAGTAACTTGTCATCGGACCCGAAATATGACTCTTGAATCACCATTGAAAACACATGGAGAAAATATTTATACAAAGGAGATGTTCAGACGCTTTCAGATTGAGATAATAAAATCTCATAAGTACGTAATGCAGAAACTTCAACATCTAACAACTTCGGATACAAAGTCGTATGCATTGTGCAAGGCAAGCGACAATGAAGAATCAAATAGGTACGTTACTGTTGTTCGTAATGTTCAAACTGGAGATATAAATTATAATTGTAAAAAATTTGAACATTCTGGTATGCTTTGTAAACACATAATAAGGCATATGATTGCCAAAATTATAAAAAAGATACCTGATAAATACGTTTTAAGGCGATGGTGTAGAGATGATAATAAAGTAAACGCTGAATTACCAAAGATTTTTACTGAAATGTCCAACTACGAGGAATCTCACTTGATGACTATGTATGGTATTAAATAAATAACTAATGTAGCTAAATGGCAATGATCCGCAAATTGTTCTTGAAGAAGTTTTTTCTTTAGTGTACAAGTATTTATGAATTTTGTAACTTCAATTCTGAAAGCTGATATGTACTTCAACATTTCAACCCATATACGGTGTTCCAGCCCAACTTATTTAGGCCACTAAATAACTCTTCACTTGCTGTAAATGCACAAGTACCAAAAATAATTAAATGTCTACAGCATATCTGATTTCTTGCCGTAAAAGATAACCTCAGCATAATGAGTTATTTCAAGATAATTATTCATGCATTTAAAAAGGCATAATATAAACTACAAAGGTTAACTCCAATAGAGAACTTTATAATCAAGATAAATATTCAGATTAGTCTGTTACTTGTGAACTCAAAAGCTACCTACATGCTATATCAAACATTTTGTTGCAAACAGAGTAAAAACAGAGGGGATTAAAGACCCACCATCTCAAGTTTTTTGGGTTTTGAATATTGGATAATAGGAAGTGAGAATTGTTCCAAAATTATAAATATACTCACAACAATATATTGTTTCCAAAATTTACAGTGAGTGAGATAATAGATACAAACCAATGCAAACACAAACTTAAAAGACATCCACAGTTACGTACATACAAAAGATTGAACATTTTTGAAACTAAATCAAAGTATTACAAAAGTTAGTCAAAAATACATTAACTAGTCTTCATTTGAATCCAAATCTAAAGTTTGTTCGTTACAAATATGATTCAGGAATGTCCCTAACTTTGCACATCCTAAGCTCATGTGCTATTCTAAACCTAAAATTATAAGCCTCGTTAAGAGTCCACATCGGTTCCTCCTTGATGTTTATACGGTGCAAAATGAAATCCACGTACTTTGCAACATATATGCCACAATCGTCTTCGTTCCATTATCTCGATCTATTCACACATGATTCAACTTTCGGCTTCGATTTTGGCCACTTTGCTGTAGGATTTGGCTGACGAAGCAGTAAAGGAATTAACTCCACCTATAAACAATAAACCCATTACTTATAAGTCTGAATTACTAGGAATTACATGTCTTTTTATTGTCATGAAGAACAAGACTTATATTAATGAACTCACCACAACCGCAAAGAAGTTTTGGTATAATTGTGACAATGGCATTAATGGTTTGTCATCATAAAGTGGGTCAAGTAGCATAACTTTTCACTTGTTGACACTCCAAATAAACAAGCAAAAATGACAGTTGGTTTCGTTGAAGACCGGAACAAATATGTAATCACACTCATGTACTGGGGCACCAACTGTAGGATTGATGTAACTTCTTAGAAATTTTCGTATGGTTGGCATGTCTACTCTGGCACTTGGTAAGTTTTGGGTACCTAACAACGCAAAGTACGTAGGCATAAAATAAAATCGAGCCCATCTTTGGATACCTTCTTTACACATTTTAGCTTCTCTGTCTCGCAACAACAACAAATAAGCATCCAAGACATGTTCCCATAACCAACCATTAGGTCTCAAACAATTAACATCTTTAAATTCAAACTTGTATAGACCTTCTGGATGGCTATGAGGAAAGTTTGATAGGTCGTGAGTTGGACTAAACCAATGATGATTTAGCCAATTGATTTTTTCCATCTTTAAGTACTTGAAAAAGTGAGTGTACTTTGTTCCCTCCATCCTTCTAGCTGGCACTTTCTTACTATATCGAGTAGAAGGGCCAACGCTAGGCTGAGTCTCTTGAACTGTAGGTTGGGATCCTGTCATGTCAATCTCCATCTGCCCAACTATAGGTTGGGATCCTGTCCTGTCATGTCAAATTGAGGTTGCATTGGATTTGGATTGATTGGAATCCCTCTATAGTCATTCATGAACGGCTGGTATAATGTATTGAACCATGTGTCATACATGGTTCTTAACTCAGGTGGATGTCCAATTGACAAAAACTTTTCAAATATAGCTTTTGCACTCTCAATCTACAATTAAATAAAAAAATTATATTAAGCAAACAAGATTATTAGTTTTATTAAAAAAACATTAATAAATATTATAAATTGAATAACTTACAGTGTTTACAGCCACATATTGGTCAATGAATACCCGTGGCTCATAATCTTCCCCTTGACGCCTATAGGGTCGAGTATGGTGTATCCGTCGGCGAGTAATTTCTCTATACCACGTCATATAATCCTCGGTAGACATATGCTGCAAAGCCTCCAACACTTGTCCTTCTAAACTCTCCATGTATGCATCCCACAATCGATTATAGTTGGCCCTATGGTTTTCAAAATTTATTCTCTCAAATAATTTATGTTCTTTCCGCAATGCCACCATATTTTCAGCTTTAGATGGATACGACTGCAAATATCCAAATTGCCTCATAAATCTGTCAGGCATTTGGAACTCAACAATGTCGTAATGTATCAATGGTATACGAGCGGCTCCACCTAACCTTGCCTCAAAAAAATCCTAAGACAAACGTCTATCAAATAACTGATATGGACGCCACACCCCATTCGTTTCCAACATATTATCAAACTCTCCTCGGTAAAACAGAAGATGGTGATGTGGATTTTTAAGGCGTTGATATTGTTTTGAATTAGGATCAAAAGAGGAGTATGCCCAGGATAATGCCCTAGGTATCAACTTTTGGGACATAGGCTTAGGGGTTGGACAACCAATGTTGAACCATTTATGAGCCCACATCATAAGAAGGGTTGCACAACCTGTAAATTTTTTCGTTATTTTGCGAGTAGCCTCATGCAAACCCCTATACAAATGCCCTAAAACTGCCGCCCCAAAGCATATGTAACTGTCTTCCAATCTTTCCAATAACAACAAATATCTAGGATGAACAACATTTTTACACTTGGTTAGAAACAAAATAGCGCCACACAAGTACAACAAATATGCCTTAGTGTGTTTTACGACATCATCTGGAGTAGCATCACCAGGTACTTGACCATATCTCTGTCTTAACCAGGGCAAACTTATGCCCCCCCCTTTTATAGCATTGTTCCCACTCATCTACTACAACTTGTTGCCCAAAAACCCTTATAAAATAGCTTTTGGGATTTTCTAATTCTCTGCAAGTCAAGGCTTTTCCTAATACGGGCAACCCAAATAAAAATCCCATGTCCTCTAAAGAAATGCTAATCTCTCCACAATTTAAGTGAAACATATTTGTTTCACTTCTCCAACGTTCAACTAGAGCAGATACAAGAGATGCATCAATCTTTGACACTATTGTTTGATGACAAAATATACCAAAACCTACTTGTTCCAACAAATATTCTTGTTGTTCAGTCAAGTTCCATTCAGTTAATTTTGCAGACATTTGACAAATTTCTAACACACCCCTATCCTACACGTCCAACAACATAAAAACATACATCGTCACAACATGAATGTTTCGAACAAATGTTTAACAAAATGAAAGTTGTTATACATGAATAAACTTACAATATTTTTCCATAAGTCTGACGATACGTGATTTTCTTGGTCCCATAACACAAAAGGATTAGCAAGTCCGGGATTAATATCCATATGTTTCCTATAAATTCATCAAAATGTCGAGTATTAAATAATATATAAAAATTCCCATCAATACAATCTTGGTCTTCATGACATAATTGAACTAGATAAGTAAATATTGTAAATCATGAGAATATTCACATTTTTAATTCAACTCTGTTATGTAAAATTCAACTCTATTTAATTCAACTTTGTTATTTATAATTCAACTATGTTATGTAAAATTCAACTTTATTTAATTTAGCAGGTAAAAATGTGAATATTCTCATCAATTAAATAGAGGTTATATGCAAGCATGTACAAAATCAAAAATACCTGGTCAATCACTTAAGGGTTTTGACAATTTGACAGATGAATCGCACGAAAAAGGAGATAGGCTCGCAATCGGTCAGAAATCGCAGTAGGATCAGATTTTCACAGTAGGAGAGAGGGTTTTATAGAAATCGCAGCAGATGATGGAATCAGAGAAGGGTTTACCGGTTTGGTTTAGAGGATTCGCTCAAAATCATTTTAGGAACTGAAATTGCATATATCGAAGCAGTCGCAAGTGTTCGCAGCAGTCGCAGGGAGTCGTCGGCCGGAGGGTTTAGTCCAAATCAACAGTTGGAGGGAGAGAGGGATGGAGGGTTTATGCGAATTCGCAGGGAGGGAATCGCAGTCGTAGGAAGGGAATAGGGTTTAGGCAATGACACGCTGCAGCAGAACTATCGCGTAGCAAAAATCTGAAATAGATAGAGATCCGCTAGTTGAAGTAGCGGATACGAGAGGGCAAATTAGCCTTTACCTTTTAAATTCAGGGTACGCTAGACGAACTGGAGTACGGGCATTGTTATTTTTTAATCTGCGCCCTTGCTTTATGGAATGGACGGCTATGATGTTATTGCCCAATTTTAATCCTAGCAAGTACTAGCTATGGATCATTTCTCATATATATATATATATATAT
The DNA here is from genome assembly GCA_020205505.1 of Panax japonicus. Taxonomy (NCBI): domain Eukaryota; kingdom Viridiplantae; phylum Streptophyta; class Magnoliopsida; order Apiales; family Araliaceae; genus Panax; species Panax japonicus. Next base: position 5,728,793 of record CM035105.1, read on the forward strand.
ATATATATATAATTTTAGTGGTAGTCAATTAAGTGTTTTTTTATTTTATTTTAGTGTCAAACTAAGTCTTAATTGTCTTTTATAGTTAAGTATTGATTTATTTAATACCATCTATAACTTCCAAGGAAATTTCGTCGAAAATAATTCAACACCCAAAGTCTTCAATTGATTCACATAATGCAATTCACAATGCTAGAATCCATAAGGTAGAAAAAAAAATGCAGAAAATGGATATGTTGAACCAAATTGAACCAAATACAGTTTCACCAAATTGAACCAAATACGAATAACCAAATGGATATATAAAGCAAACCCACAAGCATTTCACTTCATGTATAACCAAATTGAACCAAATTCATATAGTAGAAAATGGATATGTTGAACCAAGGCAAATCAGATTAGTCAAACCAACATATAAATCTCTAATTCAAACCAAAATGGATGTGTTGAACCAATATAGATAATTCATTTCATTGAATATAAGGCAAATAAAATTATAAGGCAAATCATATGCATTATCCCGGCCCAAATATTCAAACAAACATGCATGAATCCCTAATTCATTATTACCGAATATTAATATTTTAGGGAATCATATCAATAATTTAATTTCTTCTATTTAGGGCTAACAACAATTTAGGTATTCTTAAACCTAATTACAAAAAATATTAAACCCTAACCTGTAAATTGAAGGTAATTAACTAAGGAGGAAGAAGAAGACCGTCAAACCTGTCGCCGACACCACCACACTTGACCCCAGTCGTCGCCGCCACCAATCTTGAAGTCGCCGTCGACAAGGAAAAGAAGAATAAGGCTAGGGTTGCTGATAAGGAAAAGAAGAAGAAGGGCCTCTGCTGCTAAGAGAGAGGAAAAGAATAAAAAGATATTAGGCTGTTGGTGCGTCTGATGTAAAAAAAGAGAGCATAAGTTCGACGGAATTCCGTCGAATTTATTTTCGTCACTCTTGTCCTATTCTCGACGAACTATTCAGTCGACTATAACACATATTCTGTCGACATTAAAACTTGCACTGGCGGGAAAGCTAGGCGCCAAGGAAAGGGCTTAATTCTGACAGATGTCCGTCGACCTTAGTCTAATCTCGACGGAATTAATATCGACGTAATATTTCGTTGGAATTATATTAAAGTCGACGAAATATATTTGGTCGGAATTGATTCTGTCGGAAATAAGCCTTTTTTTGTAGTGTAAATTACATTTGACTAATCTAATGCATTTTTGAATAAGGGCGGCAACAGTGGTATGGTGGTCATGAGTTCTTCTATTGCGCTTAGTCCAAATTTTGTATATCATAGTAGTCAAATAAAGTTTTACAATTCTTGAACACATACAATCAATCCGGGTGTATTGGATATACATGAGTAGCTAATCCCAATTAGGAGGCACACCAAACCAAACCATGAAAGTTCGAAACAGATCGCAGCAGAATTTTTGAAAAGCTGCAATCAAAATATAGGTGCTATAAAATTAAACTTAAAATATCCTAATAATTTTAAGTAAAATTTTGATATTAATGAATGAACTCAATTATTCAAAATAGACTACCGTGGGAATGAAACAATTAATAACTATAACACAAATGTTTTCTTGACTCTTTATATCACAATCAAGGAAGAAAGGCAATACATATAACTAATTTATTTGGTGTGATCAGTCAACAAACTAGCTAAAAACAAAAAAAAAACAAAACAGACTAAACAATTACATACATATCGTGCGATTTCAATTTTGGTTTTATGCGTGCGGTTTTGGCTAGTAATCAAATCGAAATTATAAATTTGGTTTTTCAACCTAACTAAAATCGCCACATACACCTGAACCGTTGGTGCGGTTTGTGTGATTTTTGGTGCAGTTTCGGTTCCAATTTGATTTTTGCTCAGTCATAAGAGGGAGTATGAAAAAAAGAGTAAAATATTATTCAAATGGATCTGATTTCAGGACATATATTACAAATTTATGATATATTATAAGGAAGTTTTTTATTTTTTGACATTAGATTAGAGTATTAGAGAAAAGTTTGATTTTCTCAAAACCTTGGAATTCTTGCTTGTGTTCAACTTCATATAGGGAAGTTTTTTCCCCCCAACTTTATGCATGCAATCTTATTTGTCCTTGGAATCTTAAACTAGTCAATTCGATAATTCTATTATCTGACAAATAAATCCCACAAAAGATTTACTTTCTTTCCATTTTGCAGGCTTTAAAACTGGCTTGGATCTTTCTTTTTGCTTCTTTATATATATGTGTGTGTGTGACTTGTGTGTGTGACTTGTGTGTGTGAGAGAGAGATATAGAGAGAGACCACTTAAATATTCTGATGATTTTTTGTTTATATTAAACTTCAAATAGTAAATTTCATTCTTATGTAAAATTTATTAGTAAAACTTATGCTGTCAAATGCAAACCTAAAAATGAAATTAAAGTGAAAAAAGAAATGATTAAGACTAATTTCCAGGTGGAGGTGTGAAAACTTCAATCACTTCTTCTTTAGTACATAAAACTCTGTGAATCAGAAATATATTCTGTCTTCAGAATTTAAAATTAATTCCATTTTAGGATAATCATCACTGCCTCTTAATTTACCATTTTAGCAAGTTTAGTTATGATCTATTAATAGGTTCATATATATATATATATATATATATATATATATATATATAGGGTCTCCATCCACAGCAACAGGTTGTTGGGAGCAACCCCCAGCCGCTACAACCTGTAGCGGCTTATAAAAAAAAAGTAAGTAACAAGCCGCTACAGGTTGTAGCGGCTGGGCCAAAAAAAGTTGCTCCCCAACAATCGGTTGCTGTGGATGGAATTCCATATATATATATATATATATTATTGTTTAACAATTTCAAGAAAAAGTCTTGGTTTTTTTTGGCAAATTAGTTGTTGAAGGAATGTGAAATGTCACCAGTAGAGAACATTCTCTCTTGATTAATATGCAAACATTCTCAGATGAAAAAGGAATATATAAACAAATGGGACAAGAATATGGGGACAAAATGAGGCCCCACCAAATATCTGATCATGCCTCACCCTACCATCATTAAATTTAGAAGACTTTTGACATTGATTAACATGCCATGATTGTTGCATGGAATTCTGCATATATGATTCATCTTCCTCCCATTCTTTTTTCTCTTCATGTTTTTTTCATCTTTTATTCTTTGTCTTTCTGAATGCCTTACTCATTACAAGTTTGAATATTGAAGGGGAAATCATGAGGCTGTCGGATCCATATTACACAATGTTTTTGGAGCCATTAATTAATTTGGTGTAATTTTTAATATATACTGTAATAATTAAAATTTCTCAAAAAGTATTGGAGAATTATTGAGAAAACTAATCCAATTAGATTTGTCTCTGATAAATTAAAATAAAAAACGACCCAATAAAAAATAATAGTACGAAAAAATTAATCAAACATAAGACACCAAATCTAAATCATGGGCCGAGCTCCGAATAATTTCACTTTAATCAATTGTGAGTACAAATACTTCTTTCAAATTTTAAAGCAGTATGAGAAACTTTAAATGTTATTAAATTTTGTATGAGAAACTAAGTAAATACTACTTAGTTTAATAGTTATAATATATCATGTTATTTTATTTTAATTTGTTTTTTTTAAAAATTTATTGTTAATCGTAAGTGAATACATAAGGTATTTCATTCAATGCCTATTTTGGCTAGTTACCTTCTCTGTTGCACTAACAGTTCCCTAGCACTGCCTATTTTGGCTTAACAACCCCCCAATAGCTTACCATGCTGACAACCAAGCTTGGCTTGGCCCCCGTGAGGCTTGGCTAAGCTTGGCGTGGCCTCGTGTGGCCTCGCGGTCCCAAGCCCAGTCCATCAACTCCAACAGCCCCTTAATAGGCCCGCTCTAATTGGATCACCAATATATTTATATCCAATTGATAAGCAGCACCCATGCTCTCTATATAAACAGAACCCAATTTACTGAGAATTACTAAAATTAAGCTACTCGCATATTCAAACAATTCAATTTCTCATTTTATTTCAATAATGAGCATAGCTTTCCCATTAGACCCCAGATTTTATGAATAAAGATTTAAAATTCTCGAAATATTTTTTTGAATATTATGGTGTGGATTTGATATAATGTTATAGTTGTGGGTAGTATTTATAACTTTTGTAAAGTATGAAGTTGTTGTATTATATTTGATTGGTCGGAGAATATTCATTTTTATCGGAGAATATCCGTACGACGGTACAATCATTGGTGGACCCCGCAACAGAATTATTGTCGGATTGAGAAAACGACAAAAATATTTTTATTGAAAATAACGACGGAAGTTTTACCGTTAATACTGTTGAACTACTCGGTAGTAAAAGTACAGTAATATGCGTGGTTGCATAGTAGCACACAGTATTGATTATTGATGCTTATGTGAGAAGTTACTCATTTTTTCTTATTTTATAGACCCTCTGTGACGCCCCCAAAATTAGGTATACATCACCCATTTTGAGTCGCCAGATACATGGTACAGAATTCAAATACAACTTAATAATATAATTGTCGTGTACAATATGACAAAACATAAACTGTGAGTTTGAATACAAATATTGTCTATTAGAGAGTATACAAACTCAAAAGGAGTCTTCATTATAATTATTATCACACTATTTCACAGAATAACGAGGACTACTAATGCACCATCTAGGACCATCACTCTATTTCCCGACTAGTCCCAACTACGTTCTCATTTCCTAAAGAGAATAGTGAAATAAAGGGTGAGCTAAACTAGCCCAATAAGAAATATTATGACTAAGATAATGTAGAATAATTTATCGTTAGCCTTCAACATTGTTAAACTGATAAAATATAATAACTATCAAGTTTAACTGCAACGGAACAAGCAATCCATTTGAAGAGTCAAGTAGGGAATAAAATCTACCATCTTCTATGATTTAAAAAGTTTTTCATCACTTTTTATCGCTGGGACTCAGCTTAATAAATAATTCACATTATCGAATCACCCCTAAACTACGACCAAGGATATTCTTTAGTATCACGACCACGAATTATCCATGCACTACGTCTTAAGATAATCATGTTTTCATCAACGGTCCTGATCATGCCATAAAACAATTAATCCTTGCTCTATGGCCAAAGAGAATCCATAGCCATAATCATACGAATTCACTGAAACTCTAGAGAGAGAAATTATAGAGAAACTATTGAAAAGTATTCTACTACTTCCCTACTCTTATATCTAGTTTCTTTTACGGTATGAGATATTATTTGTTGTACTCGTAAGGGGTATTATTTCTTTTGTATTCATAAAGAGAACTTCTGTTATTCCTTTATTTATTATTCTGTTGGAATAACCTATATAAGCGGGCTACCCTATACTTGGTGAAATTCTTTTGTTATTCCATTCGTTATTATTCTGTTGGAATATCCTGTCTGTGCATTTTACGCCGGACCTGATTTCGTCTTTATTATTCTATTGGAATATCCTGTCTGTGTCTTTATTATTATTCTGTTGGAATATCCTGTCTGTGCATTTTACGCCGGACCTGGTTTCGCCTTTATTATTCTTATGTTAGAATATCCTGTCTGTGCGTTTACACCGGACCTGGTTCCGTCTTTATTATTATTATGTTGGAATAAACTGTCTGTGCGTTTACGCCGGACCTGGTTCTGTCTTTATTATTCTGTTGGAATATCCTGTCTGTACGTTTTACGCCGGACCTGGTTCCGTTAATTATTATTCTATTGGAATAACCTGCATGTGCGGTCTATCGCATGCCTGGTGATTTCTTTTGTTATTCCATTCCTTATTATACTCAGTTGGTTAAAGTTTTGAATTTTATACTCCTTGAAATTAGTAGAATATCCTTGATATTTGCGCTTTATCCAATATCTTTTCATGAAAATATTCTTCTGAGCATTCTTGAATTTTACTCTACAAAGCAGTATCATGTTAACAATTTGGACGTTATTAGTTCCTGAATAAATTAATTCTTGAACTTGTTTTATTGAATTCTTATATCATTGTCATCATCCTCATGTTTATATTTTTTTGAAAGTCATCTGTGGCCTGTAGTGCATAGATGGACTTGGTATGATTATAACCAGGGATTATTCGGTGTAATCATAACCGTAATGTTACAAATGATGTGAAAAAAGTCTTCATTGGCCCATAGTGCATTGATGGACAGTTTTTGGTATGATTATGGCTATGGATTCTCTTGGGCCAATGGTGCAAAGATGAATTATTTTATGGCATGATCAGGACCGTTGATGAAAACACGATTATCTTTGGCCCGTAGTGCATGGATAATTCGTGGTCGTGATACTAAAGAATATCATTGGCCTGTAGTGCAGGGATGATTCGATGATGTGGATTATTTATTAAGCTAAGTCCCAGCGATAAATGTGATGAAAAACCTTTTAAATCATAAAAGATAGTAGATTTTATTCTCTACTTGACTCTTTTAATGGATTGCTTGTTCCGCTGCAGTTAAACTTGATGTTTGTTATATTGTATCAGTTTAACACTGTTGAAGGCTAACGATAATTTATTCTGAATTATCTTAGTCATAATATTTCTTACTGGGCTAGTTGAGCTCACTCTTTATTTCACTGTTCTCTTCAGGAAATGAGAATATAGCTTGGACGAGTCGGGGAACGGAGTGACGGTCTAGTGGATAGCATTAGTAGTCCTCACTATTCTGTTAAATAGTGTGAAAATAAATGTAATGAGGACTTATTCTGAGAGTGGATATTGTCTAGAAGACAATATTTGTATTAAAACTCACATCTCTCTTGTTGTATATTAAGTTTGTATTTGTATTCTGTACCTTGTATCTGGCGACTCAGAATGGGTGATGTATACCTAATTTTGGGGGCGTCACATTTCCTATAACCAAAAGCTATTATATATTTTAAACCTAAAACTGTTCACAATAAAAGAGGTAAAAAAATTCTACTACAAACTTATACTTATAATATTTATGAACATTTTTCAAATTTATACTTATAATAATTAAAAAAAATCGCCAAAGTCTCCCCTACAATATGGACTAGCCACATGCACGACGGCATGCATATATGGACATTTATAGGCACCCAAGACACAAACTAATAGAAATATACAATTTCAGCAAAATATAATCCCAACAACAAAACAGAATGTGAATTCCAATTTCAGCAAACTATAATCCCAACAACAAAACAGAATGTGCACAACTATAATTCAGGGCATAATTTAGGAGAATCCAATATATTCAGTAAATTAATTAAACTGGAGTTAGTAGTAAATTGATTGTAGTATCTTTTGGTTATAATCTATTCACCTGAGTATGAGTGAATTTATATTTTTAACTTAGCTAAGTAGTAATTTTATAATCCATTCACCTGAAAACCTAGCTAAGTAATAATGCTATATTAAAAAAAATCAAATTTTAGCAACTGTTATCCATAAATTATCCAACTTCACATAATCTCATATTAAAACATATATTAACCCTAAAAATAATTTAACCTAAAAATTTTAGTAATCTCATAAAACTCTTTGCAACAATTTCAGTATATTCCTAATTTCAATAAGAAGCTATAAATTTCAGTAATCCCAAATTCAGTAATCCCAAATTCATTTTCATTCATTCAAATCTTTGCAATAAATTAACTCTTAAAACAAAAATTCGTAGAATAACAAACAACAAAAAATACACGAACGAACAAACAACAAAAAACAAACAACCAATAAAACACACGAACAAACAACAAACAACCGAAAAAAGAAGAAGAATTTCTTACCTCTAAAATTAGTCTGATTTGGAGAAGATTGAACACACGAACGAACCAACCGGACTCCTTTTCTTCTCCCCATTCTCCCTCTTTTCCCTCTTCTGTCTCCCTCTTTTTTTTTCTTTCTGCTGAATCGAGCGAACGCCTGAGATTGAATATGTTTAAGAGAATCTGCGACCGCTATCAGCGACCGCATGCAGTCGCTGATTTTTAATGACGTGAACGTGCCAGCGACCGCTAGCGGTCGCTGATAGAGATTAGTCGCAACAAAAAACCGCGCCAGGGTTTTGCACCAAATTTTATGGGGGAAAATTCATATCAGCGACCGCATGCGGTCGCTGATATTAACTAGCGACTAGAAGTCATCACGATCGCAGATAGCGGTCGCTTTTACTATTATCCGCGAACGGATGGTGCGGTCGCTGATGTCCTTGGTCGCAGATATGCCTTTTTCTTGTGTTATTTAAAAAATATTTATCCCGTGAATAGCTTTTATTATCTTAAGATAATTATTTCACATAAATTATCCCAACAACTATCAAAATAAACCGAATTATTATAATTTGCTTCCATAATTATGTAATAAATATGTTCTAACATATTTATTACATCACATAACCCACATACACATATCACATCACACTCTTATAATATAAACAACTCCATAAAACATGATAAAATAAAATAAAAATTTTATTTTATTAAACTTTTATTTTATTTACTTAGAAAAAATGCAATCGCTACATATCATGGTCCCATTATAGTGCTGACACGTTTAGCAATCATGATAATGTACACAAAGAAGCCACTTGTATTTGTTGTCCATAAACCATATTTCTTATTCACTGGCGGTAAAACCTAAATGATGTAGTATCTAAAACCCTAGTTTACTGGGTTTATAATTATATTTTGTGCTATCCCTATCAAAATAAAATGATTAATTAAGTCTGAACCAGAAATAGCTAGGTCGATTAATTTAGAATCTTGGATAGAGACATTTGATTCAATTTCCTACTCCTTAAGGAAATTAGAGATCTATTTTGCAAGGATATCTTGGACATAATAATTATCAATAACTTTTTGTTATAATTAACTCATACTACTTCTGCAGGTTCGACTAATGACAGCTACGACATGATAGTTGGGTTTGTGGATTTATTAATAGCACAGTCTTGAACTTTACTAATGTATTGGGCCTCATGTGATTGAGCTCATGTTATAGCAACTAGGATTTTCTAGTTTCTACTCCCTCCGTCCCATGTTAAATGTCCATTTTTCTTTAATAACCAAATTTTTACACATATTTTCCTATTATACCCGTAACATTAAATATCTCATACTTTTCTTATTTTAATCCTCTCTCCATATTTAATGACATTATTATGGGCAATTTTGTCATTTTATTCATCTTTTTAATATGCCTGAAAAGTTCACCAGGATTTTTATCCTGGGACGGAGGGAGTATAAAACTATTGTTTGGTGTATGGATGTAAAGTGTGTGAGACATCTTATTAATAAAGCAGACAAACATGACTAGTCAAATTGAGTATATTGTGCGTTCTTATTTTTTCGTACGTCTTTCATATAATATCTGTGTGATTACAATATTATTAGTTCTTAAATTCTAACATTTTTCCTTCTTTAATGGTAAATTATTGGATTATAATTTGTTTGTTTTCAGGAAAATATATGGTTCAAAGTGTTCTTGATAAACAATATACGATATTTATAATAAAAAGTTAAAAAATCAAATATGGCTGTGGAAGCATATGTTTTTTCTTCTCATATTTAATGCCCTTCTAGTTAGAAGTGGCACTACTACTCGGTATTAAACTTAAACTTCAACACAAATTGCAAATATTTATTTCAAAATCAATTAATCGGCAGCTGAAATAGTTTATGAAAGTTATATACTGAGTCGTCGTCAGGTAGTATATGTATGTCTAATTTCATTTTGCTAGCTCGAAGATTTGAATGAACAATATTGGTCTAGTGTGTAAGAGAAATTTGACATGGTTTAAAGAATAAAGAGGTCAAACCATGAAATTTTCTTTGTATTAATTAATCTCTTTCTCATGTTTTTTACATAATCCAACCAGTACAACAATCAGAAGGCTTCTGAATTCTTTTCCCCAAGCAACATGATTACGAAAGTAAAATATACATAGCTTAGTGCTTATTTTTATACCCAAAAATTGCTTGCACTTTACCCTTGGGTAGATGCAAGCCATTTCAGGAACAGAAATAAGCACATATATAACCAATTGTATAAATAATAATTAAGCATTCTTAATTACCTATTGTTGGGTCATGATATTTTTCCTATCTTGGGCCTAGTAAATTGAGCTTCTTTATTAAAATTAGCCCATTGGGCTGTTATAATTAAGTCACGGGGCTCATTGGGCCCAATCGTTGTACTAATTTCCTTTAATCCTATAAGACTGGGTCGGATCTATATGTTGACCCATTAGACATTTTAATATCTATTATCTTTGACTTGTGATGATGAAAAAACATTATAGTTGACCAAAGTTCCTGCCATGCATTAATGGGGATGGGATCATAGTCGGCCGGCGGGACAAAACAGTGACCAAAAGCAGTAGATAAACCCCATGCAGTCGTCAGAGCCCATCAGGTCAGTGAGGTGTCAGACAGTAGTGGTTGGCACGGTAATTCAGGCAGGGACGGTGTATCTTGGAAAAGAAGCTTTCTCCAACAGGTACGATGATATACCTTTCAAATATATTCACATTCTCTCACCCATACACACAATCAAGCATTATCATATCTTTATACACTAGACATTACATTCCTCCATTGTTAACCTTGTGAACATGTATACTAATTCTCACGCCTGAGTTATCCCCCGACGGAACCGCCGTCAAGCTTGAGGTGTTTATCGTGTTTACTGTGCAGGATCAGGACGTCTTACGTGATTGGGACGTGGCAAAAGATCTTGGCGTTAACATTGGCGCTAGAAGGAGGGCTGAGTTCTAGTGTCATTGAAATTTTCAATCACAATCCTTTAACCTGCTTCGAAAGATGATGAGGAGTAGGGAGGGTACACCAGAAGGGCAGGCGATGGCTGTTAGTTCTTCACTGCCCCGTATTTCGGTAAAAGATCGTTTGGGTCCTTCTAAAAGTGCTCACGAGAGCACAGCTTCTAAGCATAATTCAGGAGATCTTCGTCCGAAGATCCACGGTGGAGCCAGACGAAGATTAGTTTTTGGTGCGGATAAGGAGCGAGATCATGATCAAAGACAGACGGAACGCTCCCCGACCAGGACATATCATAGAAGTGTTCAGGATGATAAAACCGCCAAATTGACGAAGATGGCGGACGAAGCGGATAAAGCTTTGGAGGTTCTATTGAAGCAGAGAGAGGATATAGCCGAGCAGATGCTTCGGGTGGCAGAATTGAGGGACGAAGCGTCTAGCCAAATCCGGTCCGAAAGGCGAAGTAGGCATAAGGAGGAACCACGGCGAGACGGCAAGGAGCCTGAGCATTCTGCACATATTTCTAGAGAGCATTCCCGAAGTAGGAGAAAGTCGAGGAGCAGAACTCCTGTAGCCTCGAAAAAGGCATTGATGGTCGTTGGTTCTCGGCGTCGAGACAATGATAGACGAAGAAGTAGATCGAGGGAGGTCATACCCGAGATTGAAGCGAGAGATTATCATCAGGACCATTCTCACAATAAAAACAGAACTGTACATAGGAGTAGATCGAGAAGTCCCCTTAGGGCATTAAGATCGACGGGGGTAGGTCGATCTTCTCAAAGGCAGAATGTTGAGCATGAGAAGGAAGTCTCCCCACAGCCTGAAGGTGTTGATTTTCTGGTGAGGGAGTTAAAAGAGCTCCGAAAGCAATTAGCTGAGGTCCAACAGATGAAAGACGATCCAGGAAAGAAGGCGTCCCCTTTTTCTTCGATTATCCTCAAGGAAAAGGCGGATATTACTAAAAAACTTCCTCGCATGGAAAGTTATGATGGAACAGGAGATCCTTATGACCATAGCCAGGCGTTCGATCGTCTGATGGACTACTATGACTTTACCGATGCTGCCAAGTGCCATACTTTTGTTACAACATTGAGGAAAGATGCCAGACAATGGTTAGGAACTCTACCTTCAGATTCAATATCCTCGTGGACCGAACTTTGTGATAAGTTCCATGCCCGTTTTGGAAGTAACCGAAGAAGGGGAAAGCCCACAGGTTCTCTGGCACAGGTCCGACAGCATACCAGTGAATCCTTGGGACAATATGTTAAGAGGTTCCGAGAAGCAGTCGGGCAAGTATCCGACCTCAATGATCTCCAGGCGGTGGGATTGTTCCAGAATGGACTGGATCTGGTTAAATCCGAGAAGTTGGTGAAAAAATTGATGTTCCACCATCCGAAAAGTTTGGCCGAAGCCTTTGATAAGGCAGAAGGCTATATCGTCGTGGAAGAAGCCATGAACAGCCTGAAACATCCTCCCTCGGATCAATTGAAGGAGACTGTAGTTCCTAAAGTTGAAGTTGATCAGAGGAGGACCGGGGGGTATAATGACCGATCGGAAGGTAGTTCAAAGAAGTATAATAGTTCCTGGAAACAAGGAAACAGTCGACCCCCTGTTGCAGCCCCAAAGTTGAATAAGATCTATACTAAGTTGAATACAGATAGATCAATAATTCTAGATCAGATTCGAAATCAACCTTTCTTCGAACCACCCCGTGATAATTACCGAACAGGACAGGGTAATCCTCGTAAGTATTGTGGGTATCACCAAGCTGCAGGCCATGATACTAACGAGTGTTGTAATTTAAAAGATTTCGTAGAAAGGAAGATTAACGATGGCTTATTGGTACAGTATGTGGCCGTGAATAACCAATCAAATGTCAACCGTACTGTCCAAACGGTTCCCACGGTTCCAGTACCACCTCCCAGGCATGTTGTTGATGTTATAACTGGTGGACCTGGGGGGAAGTTGATAGGAAAGAAGAGAAGGGCTTACTTGGACTCGGTCATGACTGTGACGGATGCTCCCCCAAAAATTGATAGGCCATTTCCAGGAACCGTCATATCCTTCACTGATGCTGATTATCCTTCAGAACCCATTGATCCTCATGAAGGGGCTTTAGTGATCACGGCACAAGTGGGTTCAGTAGATATGAAGCGTATGATGGTAGACAATGGGTCCTCGGTAGATATTTTATACGCCCGTGCTTATCAAAGGATGCATCTCGATGGGCAGAAGATGGAAGTCGGACAGGAGGCTCCGTTATATGGTTTCAGCAACGATCCAGTTAAAGTTGCAGGCACAATTGAGCTTTCGGTTATCTTCGGTACGGCACCCCAACAGATAGAAATAATGTGCAAATTTTACGTTGTGCACGTAGATTCTGCTTACAATGCCATATTGGGAAGACCTACCCTGACTGCTCTCCAAGCGGTGACTTCCATCCCTCATTTTAAAATCAAATTCCCCACGGCACATGGAGTTGGAGAGGTGGCTGGGGACTTGGATCTGGCTCGTCGGTGTTATCGGAATGCCGTTATTTCCTCTGGAGTGGGGGTCAGCAAACAAAAACAGACTATGGCGATTGAGATTGAGCCCTTTACTGAAAGTAGTTCGGAACCAATGGTTATTCCTGAAGGAAGTACGGAAGAAGTCGAGTTGATTGTCGGAAAGACTGACAAAACCGTAAAAATTGGTTCGGGGCTACCAGAACCTCTTCGGACAAACCTTATAGAGCTCTTGCAATGTTATGCTGATATTTTCGCATGGGAGCCGAAGGATATGCCTGGGGTGAGCCGTAAAATTGCTGAGCATAGTTTGAATGTGGACCCTTCTAAGAGGCCAGTTCGGCAAAAAAGGCGGATCTTTGCACCTGAGCGACAGAAGATTATTGATGAAGAAATTGCAAAGTTGTTAGCTGCCAATTTCATTTATGAGATTGATTATCCTGAATGGATGGCAAATGTAGTTTTGGTGCAAAAGCAAAATGGAAAGTGGCGGGTTTGCATCGACTACACAGATCTCAACAGAGCTTGCCCGAAAGACTTTTATCCTCTGCCCCATATCGATCAACTCATCGATGCCACTTCGGGGTATGCTTTACTAAGTTTTATGGATGCTTTTTCAGGTTATCATCAAATATCCATGCTTAAGGAAGACATCCCGAAGACGGCATTCATTACACACCGTTCGGTGTATGCCTATAAGAAGATGACTTTTGGTCTTATAAATGCTGGAGCCACTTATCAAAGAATGATGAACTTCATCTTCGACAGGCAGCTGAGGAGGAACATGGAGGTCTACGTCGATGATATGATCGTAAAGAGCATGCAGGTTCATAAACACTTGGACGATCTAGAGGAGTGTTTTCAAACTGTTCGTCATCGTCAATTGAGGCTTAATCCGGAGAAATGTACTTTTGGCCTCGGTGCAGGAAAGTTTTTGGGTTATTTGGTCAGTCAGAGGGGCATTGAGGCAAATCCGGAGAAGATCTAGGCCATTCTTGATATGAAGACTCCTCAGTCGTTCAAAGACGTTCAACGTCTGACTGGCAGGATTGCAGCTTTAAGGAGATTCGTCGCCAAGTCTGCAGAAAGGTGCCTTCCTTTCTTTAGTACTTTGAAGGGACCGAAGAATGCGAAGACTTTCCAATGGACTTCGGAGTGTGAAGATGCCTTCCAAGGCATAAAAGAATATCTTTCCTCTGCTCCTTTGTTAGTAAAGCCCGTTCCAGCAGAAACCTTATATCTATATCTTGCAGCAAGTTCATTAGCGGTTGGAGCGGTGTTAGTCCGAGAGATTAGTGGAAAACAGCACCCGGTTTACTATGTCAGTCATGTTTTGAGAGATGCTGAGACCCGATATCCAAATATTGAGAAGTTTGCCTTTGCTTTAATTATTGCCAGCAGAAAGCTTCGACAATATTTTCAGGGTCGACTACTGATTGTCTATACGGACCAGCCATTGAAGAAGGTAATGGGAAGACCCGAAGTTTCAGGAAGGTTAGCAGCGTGGACTATGGAGCTGTCCCAGTTTTTTATCGAATATCATCCTCGAACAGCTATCAAGGGTCAGGCCTTAGTTGATTTTATTGTTGAGTGTACGTTCACCGAAGCCGATGTAGAACCGCCAGAACTTGAATCTTCTGATCGAGCAGTGGCGGTCCTTCAACAAGGACAGAGTGCCTGGACTCTATATGTGGATGGGTCTTCCACTTTGACTGTTAGTGGGGCCGGAGTCATCTTAACAAGCCCAGACGGATTTAAAGTTCAGCAAGCCATCAGATTCGGGTTTAAAGCAACAAACAACGAAGCTGAGTACGAAGCCGTATTGGCAGGTGTTCGATTGGCTAAGAGTCTAGAGGTTCAGAAACTCATCATTTACAGTGACTCACAGTTGGTCGTCAAGCAGCTATCCGGAGATTATGAAGCTCGTGGAACTCGAATGATCAAATATTTGGCGGAGCTAAAAGATCGACTTCAATATTTTGCTTCCTATGAATTTCAAGCCATAGAACGAAGTGACAATACTATCGCCAATGCACTGTCTAAATTGGCTGCTACGAATATCGATGTTTTCAATGGATCAGTTTACTTGGAGATTTTGCAGCAGCCGAGTATTTTTCATCAAGCAGTAATGTGTATCGAGCGATCTAATTGTTGGATGACCCCATACATCGAGTATTTGGCAGATGGCGTCCTACCTTCAGATCACATGCTGGCGAAAACGATCAAGTATAAAAGCGTCAATTATGTTCTTATTGATGGAGATTTATATCGATTGGCCTTTTCGTCACCTTTATTAAAATGCCTGGTCCCGTCCGAAGCGGAATATGCTCTTCGGGAAGTTCACGAGGGTATTTGCGGAGATCATATGGCTGCTAAGTCTCTAGCTTACAAAGTACTTCGGCAAGGTTACTACTGGCCTACGATTTTTAAAGAAGCAACTGAGTATGTCAAAAAATGCGAAAAATGCCAACTTAACAGCCCGATCCCACATCAGCCACCTGAAGAGTTATACTCGATTTTATCTCCTATACCCTTCGCTGTCTGGGGGGTAGATATATTGGGTCCGTTGCCTAAAGCTAAAGGGCAGGTTAGCTTTGTCATAGTTGCCATTGACTACATGACCAAGTGGGTAGAAGCGAAGCCACTTCGATTAATAACGGAGCAAGAATGTCTGAAGTTCGTAAAAGAGTCCGTAGTGTTTCGCTTCAGAATTCCTAGAGTTTTGATATCGGACAACGGACGCCAGTTTGTGGGATCAAAGTTCGAGGCATTTTTGAAGGAGCTGGGAATTCAGCATAAGAAGACTTCGGTGGCTCACCCTCAGTCAAATGGGCAAGTTGAGGTGACCAATAGGACGCTGCTGAATGGGATCAAGCGCAGGCTGGATGAAGCCAAAGGAAGATGGCCAGAAGAACTACTCAGCGTGTTATGGGCTTACAGGACTACTCCAAGGACCACTACTGGAGATTCCCCTTTTCGACTAGCCTATGGTACTGATGCTTTAGTTCCCGTTGAAATTGGATCTCCTAGCCTTCGGGTAAGTCAGTATAAAGAGATCTACAATGATGAAGGTTTGAAGGCCAATTTGGATCTACTGGAAGAGGTCAGAGAGGTTGCCCTACTCAAATTAGCTGCTTATCAACGAAGAGTAGCTAAACACTATAACAAGGGAGTCAAGCTTCGCAGATTCGAAGTTGGAGACTTCGTCCTTAGAGAAGCCGAAGCTTCTACACCTCAAAACACGGGAAAATTAATGCCAAATTGGGAAGGACCGTATGAAGTGATTGAAGTGTTGAAACCAGGTACTTATCGATTGAGATCATTGGATGGTTCCGAGATCAAAAATACATGGCATGCTGGTAGACTTCGTAAATACTTCCAATAGAGATCCCGTCAAGTCATCGGAAGTCTGTATATTATTGTTCATTATCAATAAAAAGTCATTTTTTCATTATTGATCCTTAGATCCTGGTCCTATTTGTCCTTTGGTCACTATGTTGTAAGGAGGTATGGTAGGACTCGCTGGCCATTCGATGGCAGCCTATTTGTTTGTCTACCCCGAGTGGTAGACAAAGGATCCTATATTGATTTTATCAGGGTGGTAAATCAATGGTCACTATTGGTCCTGGTCCTATTTGTCCTATGGTCACTATGTTGTAAGGAGGTATGGTAGGACTCGCTGGCCATTCGATGGCAGCCTATTTGTTTGTCTACCCCGAGTGGTAGGCAAAGGATCCTATATTGATTTTACCAGGGTGGTAATTCAATGGTCACAATCGGTCCTTATATATTGATCCTTAAATCTTGGTCCTTATATCTTGGTCCTTATATATTGATCCTTAAATCTTGGTCCTTATATCTTGGTCCTTATATATTGATCCTTAAATCTTGGTCCTTATATCTTGATCCTTATGTTTTACTCCGACTGGTAAACAAACGATGATCTCACACTTCGGGACCAATAAGTATGCATTACTTTATTTTGTTTAAGTGTTGAGTTCAGTCCATTCAGATCGGTTAAGTTTTTTCCATAAGATTTGATTTATCTTGTCTCATACATTAATCATTATATGTGTTAACTGGTTCCCTATATGAGTTCGTTCCTGTTAATATTCAATTATCAAGAAAGGAATTAACTGAAAACAAACTTAGGAAATCACAGATCTACCATAAGGAAAAACAAATCATTTGTCCGATCTATTTACTTGTAATTTAATTACACTAATGAAAAAACATTCACAATGTCAATATATAAAATTTCATACGTATTTCGAAAGACAAATAATTTAAACATAAGTCTGGACAAGGAAGGCGTTTAGGCACCGCCTTCACCGTCAGAATTGAGTAAGGCAGGATCCAGTTGGGCAGCAGACAACTTTTCTTTGCCTCGTTCTCGGCAGTCTTCATAGCCTTCTGCATAAACCTTCATGATGTCCACATCGAGCTCGTCTGAATCCCTGTATTCCTCCTGGATCTGCTTTTTCAATTCTTCAGTTAAAAGTGGGCCTCTTCCTTCCAGATCCTTTATTTTTTGACGAAGCCTGTGACGTTTATGCTTATGTTTTCGCTCTTCATCTTTGGCCTTTGATTGAGCTTCGCTGACTTTTGATTGAGCTTCGCCAAGTTGTATAGCCAGACTTCGGTTGGCTGAAGAAAATTCTTCATTTTTAGTCTTCAGTAGCATATTCTCTTCAACCAAGCCGGTGTTCATTTCAGTTAAGTTGTGTTGACTGGCTTCCGAAGCGGCTAAAATATCTCTTGTAGCCCTTAGCTCATCGTCAGACGTCTTTAAATCCATGTTGGCCCGGTCAAGATCTCGTTGGAGGCCATCGATGGTGTAAAGAACATTTTCTCTGTCTTCTCTTTCTCGGGCCAAGGTCGATCTCAGCATGTTAATCTCTTGACGCATGAAATCTTCCTCGGCCTCTCCATTTATGTGCCTTGGACGTAAACGTCCGAAGACAGCATTAGCCTGTATATGCACAAACATCACTCAAGTCAGTGTCCAGATACCCAATTAAGAAATATAAAGAAATGCAGAAACGATCATTTACCTTGGCTATATAGCTCATTCCCTCATCGAGTAAGTTTCCATCCGTGTGATCACTAAACCGATGATCGTCCGAATTCCTCACAAAGGCTCCGAAGAGGTCGAAAGGAAAGTTAGCATTAAACTTAGGCCACAGAGTCGGAGACCCTATGGCTTCGGCGTGATAACTTTGACCTGAAGGACCGGGTTGTTTTGGAGAGGATCTCGGCCTTTCTGGGGAGTGAACTGTTCGATCAACAGGACTAGGTTCAGGATCAGCATATATGATTTCAGGAGTTGTAGATTTACCCGGGCTGTGTATTTGGACAGGAGCGGCAGATGCTGAACTCGGGTGACTGTCAGGCGTTCTCTTCCTCTTCCTCTTCCTGGATAGAGTTGGGAGGGCTTCATCTTGATCACCATCTTCGGTTATCTGTATTTCTACAGGCGGTACGAAGGGAGGAATGGTGAAAGAGGGAGGCACCCTGAGGTCTTCGGCCGTCAGAGGTGTTATTTTACTCTTTAATTTTTTCATTCGAAGGACGTCTCTTCGATCAGGGCGATCTAACAAGCCGCTTCTTCGAGGTACGGATTTGGTTGTTGGCTCATCTGTTGCGGTGGCTTCAGGAGGGGTTGGAATGGGTATTGATCGGGGTTTTCTGACTGCTCTCCTCTTCTGACGAGGAAAGAGATTCTCTTCTGGCACTGGAGCCTCATCAGCTTTAGGGTCGTCAGTTCCGAACTCGTCTGTATGCGTTTCTGGGACTGGTTCGACTTCGGGAGTATCTTCTACTGCTAGTGTTTCAACAATTTCTGAAGGCCTCCTGGACAAAAAATCTTCGAGCTCTTTTGTCTCTAAAGAGCTCGGTTTGATCAAAGATACTGCATAACCAAAACAACTCTGTTAGAATCGATATTATAAAAGCATTTTCAAAAAAGTCGTATACTTATAAGATAATCCTATACTTACATTTATGGTCATATAACCATGATTGTTTCGAGAGAAGTCCGTATTTCCACTCCTCTTTAGGGAAATTGTCAAAAAATTCCATCATTTCAGCTTCCCTTTCTTCGGAAATGTCTCCGAAGTCAGCAGAGATCTTCTCATCAGTAGATTTTATTCTCTACTTGACTCTTTTAATGGATTGCTTGTTCCGCTGCAGTTAAACTTGATGTTTGTTATATTGTATCAGTTTAACACTGTTGAAGGCTAACGATAATTTATTCTGAATTATCTTAGTCATAATATTTCTTACTGGGCTAGTTGAGCTCACTCTTTATTTCACTGTTCTCTTCAGGAAATGAGAATATAGCTTGGACGAGTCGGGGAACGGAGTGACGGTCTAGTGGATAGCATTAGTAGTCCTCACTATTCTGTTAAATAGTGTGAAAATAAATGTAATGAGGACTTATTCTGAGAGTGGATATTGTCTAGAAGACAATATTTGTATTAAAACTCACATCTCTCTTGTTGTATATTAAGTTTGTATTTGTATTCTGTACCTTGTATCTGGCGACTCAGAATGGGTGATGTATACCTAATTTTGGGGGCGTCACATTTCCTATAACCAAAAGCTATTATATATTTTAAACCTAAAACTGTTCACAATAAAAGAGGTAAAAAAATTCTACTACAAACTTATACTTATAATATTTATGAACATTTTTCAAATTTATACTTATAATAATTAAAAAAAATCGCCAAAGTCTCCCCTACAATATGGACTAGCCACATGCACGACGGCATGCATATATGGACATTTATAGGCACCCAAGACACAAACTAATAGAAATATACAATTTCAGCAAAATATAATCCCAACAACAAAACAGAATGTGAATTCCAATTTCAGCAAACTATAATCCCAACAACAAAACAGAATGTGCACAACTATAATTCAGGGCATAATTTAGGAGAATCCAATATATTCAGTAAATTAATTAAACTGGAGTTAGTAGTAAATTGATTGTAGTATCTTTTGGTTATAATCTATTCACCTGAGTATGAGTGAATTTATATTTTTAACTTAGCTAAGTAGTAATTTTATAATCCATTCACCTGAAAACCTAGCTAAGTAATAATGCTATATTAAAAAAAATCAAATTTTAGCAACTGTTATCCATAAATTATCCAACTTCACATAATCTCATATTAAAACATATATTAACCCTAAAAATAATTTAACCTAAAAATTTTAGTAATCTCATAAAACTCTTTGCAACAATTTCAGTATATTCCTAATTTCAATAAGAAGCTATAAATTTCAGTAATCCCAAATTCAGTAATCCCAAATTCATTTTCATTCATTCAAATCTTTGCAATAAATTAACTCTTAAAACAAAAATTCGTAGAATAACAAACAACAAAAAATACACGAACGAACAAACAACAAAAAACAAACAACCAATAAAACACACGAACAAACAACAAACAACCGAAAAAAGAAGAAGAATTTCTTACCTCTAAAATTAGTCTGATTTGGAGAAGATTGAACACACGAACGAACCAACCGGACTCCTTTTCTTCTCCCCATTCTCCCTCTTTTCCCTCTTCTGTCTCCCTCTTTTTTTTTCTTTCTGCTGAATCGAGCGAACGCCTGAGATTGAATATGTTTAAGAGAATCTGCGACCGCTATCAGCGACCGCATGCAGTCGCTGATTTTTAATGACGTGAACGTGCCAGCGACCGCTAGCGGTCGCTGATAGAGATTAGTCGCAACAAAAAACCGCGCCAGGGTTTTGCACCAAATTTTATGGGGGAAAATTCATATCAGCGACCGCATGCGGTCGCTGATATTAACTAGCGACTAGAAGTCATCACGATCGCAGATAGCGGTCGCTTTTACTATTATCCGCGAACGGATGGTGCGGTCGCTGATGTCCTTGGTCGCAGATATGCCTTTTTCTTGTGTTATTTAAAAAATATTTATCCCGTGAATAGCTTTTATTATCTTAAGATAATTATTTCACATAAATTATCCCAACAACTATCAAAATAAACCGAATTATTATAATTTGCTTCCATAATTATGTAATAAATATGTTCTAACATATTTATTACATCACATAACCCACATACACATATCACATCACACTCTTATAATATAAACAACTCCATAAAACATGATAAAATAAAATAAAAATTTTATTTTATTAAACTTTTATTTTATTTACTTAGAAAAAATGCAATCGCTACATATCATGGTCCCATTATAGTGCTGACACGTTTAGCAATCATGATAATGTACACAAAGAAGCCACTTGTATTTGTTGTCCATAAACCATATTTCTTATTCACTGGCGGTAAAACCTAAATGATGTAGTATCTAAAACCCTAGTTTACTGGGTTTATAATTATATTTTGTGCTATCCCTATCAAAATAAAATGATTAATTAAGTCTGAACCAGAAATAGCTAGGTCGATTAATTTAGAATCTTGGATAGAGACATTTGATTCAATTTCCTACTCCTTAAGGAAATTAGAGATCTATTTTGCAAGGATATCTTGGACATAATAATTATCAATAACTTTTTGTTGTAATTAACTCATACTACATATAGGTTCGACTAATGACAACTACGACATGATAGTTGGGTTTGTGGATTTATTAGTAGCACAGTATTGAACTTTACTAATGTATTGGGCCTCATGTGGTTGAGCTCATGTTATAGCAACTAGGATTTTCTAGTTACTACTCCCTCCGTCCCATGTTAAATGTTCATTTTTCTTTAATAACCAAACTTTTACACATATTTTCCTATTATACCCGTAACATTAAATATCTCATACTTTTCTAATTCTAATTCTCTCTCCATATTTAATGACATTATTATGGGCAATTTTGTCATTTTATTCATCTTCTTAATATGCGTGAAAAGTCCACCAGAACTTTTATTCTGGGACGGAGGGAGTATAAAACTATTGTTTGGTGTATGGATGTAGAGTTTGTGAGACATCTTATTAATAAAGCAGACAAACATGACTAGTAATATTGAGTATATTGTGCGTTCTTATTTTTTCGTGCGTCTTTCATATAATATCTGTGTGATTACAATTAGTTCTTAAATTCTAACATTTTTCCTTCTTTAATGGTAAATTATTGGATTATAATTTGCTTGTTTTCAGGAAAATATATGGTTCAAAGTGTTCTTGATAAACAATATACAATATTTATAATAAAAAATTAAAAAATCAAATATGACCGTGGAAGCATATTTTCTTCTTCTCATATTTAATGCCCTTCTAGTTAGCGTACGTAAAGTGGCACTACTACTCGGTATTAAACTTAAACTTCAACACAAATTGCAAATATTTATTTCAAAATCAATTAATCGGCAGCTGAAATAGTTATTTCATTTTGCTAGCTCGAAGATTTGAATGAACAATATTGGTCTAGTGTGTAAGAGAAATTTGACATGGTTTAAAGAATAAAGAGGTCAAACCATGAAATTTTCTTTGTATTAATTAATCTCTTTCTCATGTTTTTTACATAATCCAACCAGTACAACAATCAGAAGGCTTCTGAATTCTTTTCCCCAAGCAACATGATTACGAAAGTAAAATATATATAGTTTAGTGCTTATTTTTATACCCAAAAATTGCACTTTATGCTTGCACTTTACCCCTGGGTAGATGCAAGCCATTTCAGGAACAGAAATAAGCACATATATAACCAATTGTATAAATAATAATTAAGCATTCTTAATTACCTATAAATGCTGTAATCCCAATTCCAAACCAAGACTGTTAAAAGTGCTTATTTTAGTACAAAAGGGAATTGTCTGCATCCTAAGTAAAACTAAGTGGGAAAAAAATAAAATAAAATTACCCAACTTTAGTTATTTTGAGAATACATATCAACCGTCCAAAAAGTTGAATAAATTCTGGTCCAAAAGCAGTCATAATTCAAATGTACTGTTATGCCCTTGTAGATATTCCACTATGTACAATTAAAGACTATTTACAAAGTCAATCAATGTGTAAAACCCCAAATAGATAAAATGAAAAATGGGGTATTATATCAAATTGCAGCAACTCCCTGAAGTAATCTAACATTGTACATCATATATTAATTCCAAGCCATAGACCTTAATTTTAATTTTACTCCCTTCATTCCAAAAAAAAAAAAGAAGTTACATTAATTGTAAACTTTACAAATATTAAGGTTATATTTGCAAATACTTCATTCTCATTTAATATTGTGGTTTTTATTTAAGTTTAAATTAAATTAGAAAGTTAAGAAAGTTCATGGATTTCTTAAAACACAACTCGATCGAAAGCTTTGCCGAGAGATATAAAGTTGCATATTGTGGTTAGATTAGACTTGAATGCTCAATATATAATATTAACGGGTTACTTCATTTATTATCAGTTAATTTAGGAGAGTACTATTTTCACATGTGTTTTTAATATTTATTCATGGTTCCTTAATTTTCACATGAATGTGGAACTTACTGTATGCTCATATAAGAGGATCGTGTAAAAATATCGAAAATACACGTGAAAATATCAGTTCCCATAATTTAAAGTGGAATAGTCTAATGTGGTATTAGAGCACACATTAGTGCATTGCATGTCAAAATAATCAGTTTGTATACTAAAATATATTCCCTCAAAATAAAGGGGTAAAATCTTCAACACAATAAAGAGCAAATTGACTATTTTACCTTACATGATACAACCCTAATTTCAATTCCTTTGTTACTGAATTTTTTAATGAACGGAAAAGTAAAGAAATTGATGGAAAACTTAACCACATTTTTTGCCAATTTTTTTCATTAAAAAATGGACGAAATTAGATAGAAAACTAAATAACATAATATCATCTTTTATAATTCTTATTATACTTTCTAGATGATAAATATAATAAAACTAATATAAGAGTAACTTAGTAATTTAAATGTGACTTAAGTTTTCTTCTTCTTTTTTTCCTTTATAAACTCAGTAATATTGAAGCATCAAATTCAAAATCAATTAGCGTGTAGTCTCTCAAGTTATATATTGAATCTCAAGGTCCGATGTGGGACTTTAATTATTTCTCAACACGGTTGCTCACTTAATTAGCAATATAAAAAAAACATAAACTTTTCTATTTTTGTAATTATAAATTAAGTTTTCATTTTTTTCCCCGACCCAAACTCATAAACATAGTGTAAAAGAAAAGAAAACGGACAAAAAAGAAAGAACAAAAACAATGGACCCTAGTTTGTACAAACATCTAAACTCTAAAGAGAAGGTTCCCATTATAAGTTGTCTACTCTGTATGTGAAAGAGAGAGATGATCAGGAATAATAGAATATGAGAATGTTTTTGAATGTACTGCGTGTGTGTGTGTGTGTGAGAGAGAGAGAGAGAGAGAGAGAGTTAAGATTTTGTTGAAAATAGACTAGATAGTGATGGTGATCAATTCTTTTTCTTTTTTTTCCTTTTTCTCTTTTTGAGGAGATTGAAACAGTAGTAGTTGTTTTTTAAGGTAAATAATCTGTGTAGCTGTGGCTCTAGGGTTCTGGAGGCTGTTTGTATGAAAAAGAAAGATTCAAGTGTTGTTGTTTGTTGATGTTATATATATATAGGGAGAGGATCAAGAGTAGAACTCTTAAGTAGTAGAACTCCCTTAAATAATAGAATTGTATCAAAACGACGTAGTTTTGATAAGACGCGGTGGCATTTTTGTAAATACCATGCCACCGCATATTTACAAAAATGCCACCGCGTCTTATCAAAACTACGTCGTTTTGATACAATTCTATTATTTAAGGGAGTTCTACTACTTAAGAGTTCTACTCTTGATCCTTTTCTGTATATATATATATATATATATATATATATATATATATATATATATATATATATAGAGAGAGAGAGAGTCCGGATCAGGTCCGGACTCCCGGATTTTATAAAATCCGGACCTTTTTTTTTTTTTTTTTTTTTTTTTTGCTTTTTTTTTTTGAAACAACTAAAAAAAAAAAAAAAAAATTATGGAACTGAAATTTTTCCATAATACAGTGTTTTGGGCGTGATTTGGATGCCTATAACGAAATATGTCTGTACAGTCTGGGCAGACTGTACATACATTGGTTGGGATAGGTGTTAAAAACACGCCCAAAACACTTTATTATGGAAAAATTTCAGTTCCATAATTTTTTTTTTTTTTTTTTAGTTGTTTCAAAAAAAAAAAAAGCAAAAAAAAAAAAAAATTTTGGGGTCCGTATTTTAAGTCCAGTCCGGGAGACCGGACTGGATCCGTGGTGTATATATATATACAGAAAGGATCAAGAGCATAATTCTTAAATAGCATAATGCCTTAAGTAACATAATTTCATCAAAACGACGTCGTTTTAATGGGACGCGGTGGCATTTTTGTAAATACGCGGTGGCATGGTATTTACAAAAATGCCACCGCGTCCCATTAAAACGACGTCGTTTTGATGAAATTATGCTACTTAAGGCATTATGCTATTTAAGAATTATGCTCTTGATCCTTCCCGTATATATATATATATATATATATATATATATATATATATATATATATATATATATATATATATATATATAGGGTCTCCATCCACAGCAACCGGTTGTTGGGGAGCAACCCATTTTGGCCAGCCGGTAGAGCTTGTACCGGCTTATAAAAAAAAAATTCTCTAAGGCCGGTACAAGCTCTACCGGCTGGCCAAAATGGGTTGCTCCTCAACAACCGGTTGCTGTGGATGGAGACCCATATATAAATATATATATATATATATATATATATATATATATATATATATATATATATATATATATATATATATGACTGATTTATAGTTAACGTTGTCAATTTAAGGCTATTCTTATAACAGATCGTGACCATCTATCCGTAGATCGAACAACTAAATATAAGGCTATATGTATATACACAGCTGTGTATTACACAGTAGGGCTATGGCGACGGATTTTTTGGGCTATGGTAGAATAGCTATGACGACGAGTGAAACCATCGCTATAGCCCAAAAAACCGTCGCCATAACCTACTGTGTAATACACAGCTGTGTACATAAATATTTTCCATATATATTGGTGGGAGCTAGCTAGGGTCTTTGCAAGGGAACTGTGGGGTGAAATAACGGGTGAGGTCAGAGGTGAGTGGGAGGCCGAGAGAGATGGGGGATGTTTTCACGCTTAAAATTGATATTGTAGTCACATTTGTAATTCACAAATCATAGGTCATACGTATGGTCATAATCCCTCCTACATATATAGGGAAAATGAAATTAGTATATATGATCATATTAATTTAGTAAATAAATAAACCCGAGGTCTAATGGGGGTACCAAGAGCTCCATGGAAAAAGATACACAAAACAAGGAAAATGATCAAGGCCATTTTATTGTTTGATATGGTATAATGATTATAATGACTAAATGTACATTTATTTGATGAGATAAAGTACACAACCTGAAAGATAATACTGTCATTTAGTGAGATCCATTAATATAAAAAAAATAAAAGAAATCATCACTTTATAAATCTTGTGAGACCATTAAAGAAAAATTTAAACTCTATTTTTTATTTTTTTAATATGTGTGAAATTTATATTTTGTTTATCTTTTTGAGAACGAAAGGAGTATTATTTTAAGAATAAACGCTATATAGGAATACATCTTTAATATTTATAAATTTAAAATAAGTTGCCTCAAAGGAGAGTGTGTATATATATATATTCCTTGCAGCTATGATCTATATACATAGCTAATTTAATCTATTGGATTTAGATTTGGTAGGATTCAATTTTAGACACTAATCATCATTTTCCCGTCTCTAGTCTCTGCACTCTCGTGCCACAGACATTCTTGACACGGATGGAAATTTTGATGTATACCTCATAATCATTGCCTCATGACTTTTCCATACTATCTCTCTCCCTCCCTCCCCCTCCCCTCGGCCCTCACCACCCGCACCCCCACCCCCACCCCCTACCCCCTTCCCCCTTCCGCTTCCGCTTTTTTTCTGTTTTTAAGATCTTTTCTTGATTCTTCATACATAAGAAGGCATTTCTATATGTGCAATTCTGGTTAATGATTTTTTAGGGTTTTGTTGTTTGTAAGTCTATACGCACTTAAAAATTCGTATATACAAAATTTATTTTAAGCACAATTTATTAAAGTATATAAAAAGTATATTTGATTTTGGTACTTGGTTGTTTCGATACTAATTTTGGTTTAGCATTTAATTCTATTATAATTGATGGACACATTAAAGATCTTATTTTGCTATTTTCTTCTTCCCCTAATTGTTTGATTAATTATTAAAGTAAACTGAATTTTACTCAACTTTGGTGGAAAGATTTGCTTTCTTTTTTTTAATTAGTAATTACTATTAAGAGAATCTAAATTATTATTATTTCTTTTGGTTTGAATGAGATATTTTCGGGTTTTGTAAGAGCTGCTATTTTTTCTTATAATATAATAGGTTGGATATGCTTTATTTTATTTTTATTTACTGATGAAATGATTATTTTATGTTCATATATTTAAAAATTAGGAATATATTTCACATATATTTTAAATTTAATATATGGTGATAAGTCCATTTGAAGCAACTCAAATGTTTAATAATGTTACATAAAGTAGGTAAATGAAAATGATATATATTGTGATTTTATAATATGTCGATTTTTTTATTGAGAGTTACGTATATAAATCTAATTAATAATACTTTACAATATATTTGCTACAATGAATTAATTTTATAATTATATTAATCCCATGTATTGATATATATCCACATTGATATATATTGGATGAAAAGTAGGTTTTGTTGAAAGGGTAATGGCCTAATGCTGAGGTCTCAAATTTTGTCTTAAAAAATATCTTAAATAATGTGTAATCATAATATTAATTGAATAAATTTTATGTGATTAATTATGTTCTAAATTATCATTAAAATATTTAATGTCAAGTTATTTTAGACAAAAAATTTAAGGCTTCTCTATAAATGTCGTTACACAAGAATTGAGCATAACTACAAGGCATGATCACGGTGCTTGCTATTTGCTAAGTTTTGATTTGTTTATAATATGATGTCTCCATCCAAATTTTTGAATTTGTCACTGTTGTATTACGCTAAGTTTTAATAAAATTATATTCTATCAATTAAAAAAAATAATAATGACGTGTACTGCAATGAGGTATGCCGAAATTTTTTGGTCTGAATGGTATTACTCAACTCATGATAACTATGAGTTTGAGGAATCGTGTTTTGGTATGTTAAAGTTGGGTGTGTGAGTTTCAATTTAAGTCTAATATATATATACTAGCTGGGTCCCGTGCCTCTGGCACTGTATGGACAATATGATTTATCTCAAACTTTGAACGACCAAAATAATTTATTGAGTGAGCGGAAAATTTAAAGTCATTTGTATTTTATTAAATTATTATTAGATTATTAGATAGATAGATGTATTTTATTAGATAGATGTATGAACGGTGGGATTTATCCCAAACTTTGGACGGCCAAGATGATTTATTAAGTGAGCGAGAAATTCAAAATCATTTGTTTTTATTAGATATATATATATATATATATATATATATATATATATATATATATATATATAAAACACGGATCAGGTCCGGGAGTCCGGACCTGATCCAAAATCCGGACCCTATTTTTTTTTTTTTTGTAGAACAACTAAAAAAAAAATTATGGAACTAAAATTTTTCCATAAAACAGTGTTTTGGGTGTATTTTTAATACCTACACCAACCAATGTATGTACAGTCTGCCCAGACTGTACAGATATATTTTGTTATACGTATCCAAATCACACCCAAAATACTGTATTATGTAAAAATTCAAGTTCCATAATTTTTTTTAGTTGTTTAAAAAAAAAGGTCCGAATTTTGTTAAAATCCGAGAGTCCGGACCTGATCCGAACTCATATATATATATATATATATATATATATATATATATATATATATATATATATAGTCCGCTTCCTATGCGGATGACCCGCATTCATCCGCATGCGGAACACCTTTAGCGACAAGTAAAATCGTCGCTAAACCTGTCGTTATAAGGTCTAAACCGGACTATAGCGACGGTTCTAGGCTATTGCCACGTTTCAGACCCAATAGCGACGATTTTGTCTGTCACTAAAAATAGTCCGCATGCGGATCGCCAGCATAGGAATCTCTCTCTCTCTCTCTCTCTCTCTATATATATATATATATATATATATGATATTCTAACAGGTTTTTTTTAAGCACATGATCAAAGTTGGGTTCAATAGACATAATTAGGATATGGTTTACATGAAGAGATAGGAATAGGGAAAGAGGAGTTAGCTAGCCTAGTTAACTCTAATCTCTACAGCTTTTTCCTTTTTGACATCTAACTATAGAACTTAGATGCATCTTCTTTGGCCTTGGTCCTTGGGTTTCTGCATGCGTACTGGGAAGAAATTTAATCTTAGGCAGATGAGCATGAAATGACTGCGTAACTGTTCAGTTTTTTTTTTGTGAAAATAAAATGTGACGCTTTTGTGAAATGCATATAGCCATATTGAGAGTATATAACAATTGATTTTTTTTTTTTTTGCTGAACTATATATATGTTTTTGACATGACAATATTGGTGAGATAGATATGGTTTTGCTCCTTTTGGATCTGCCATCATTATACCGCTACATTATCAGAATTTTAATAAGTACAACAACTAATTAAGTCATGCAAATAATGCACAGACAGTATCATAATATTCTCTGTTTCAGTTCAAATCAATATGACCTATTATTCTCATAATTTCATTTGTCTCTGTCATACATACACATGTACACACACATTATATATATATATATATATATATATATATATATATATATATATATATATATATATATATAGCACGACTCTCTCCAGCGAACCGGCTATAGCAAAGGTTTTTTCTGTCGCTATAGCGGTTTATTTTTAGTTCGCTCCTTCCAGTTCGCTAGAGAAACGGATTGTTTATATATATATATATATATATATATATATATATATATATATATATATATATATATATATATCTAATAAAATACAAATGATTTTGAATTTTTCGCTCACTCAATAAATCATCTGGGCCGTCAAAAGTTTGAGATAAATCTCACCGTTCATATATCTATCTAATAAAATACATCTATCTATCTAATAATCTAATAATAATTTAATAAAATACAAATTACTTTAAATTTCCTGCTCACTCAATAAATTATTTTGGTCGTTCAAAGTTTGAGATAAATCATATTGTTCATACAGTGCCGGAGGCACGGGATTCAGCTAGTATATATATTATAAAAAAATTAATATGTTTAATATTTTTACAATAATAATTATAATATTAATATGTTTAATATTATGTTTTTATTATTATGTTTAATATTAATATTTTATTTTTATTATTAGATCTGTTAATAATAATAATAATAATAATAATAATATGTGAATATTAGAATTATATTTGTAACTTGTAAGAAAAGTGGTAAGCCTGCCGGGGGCATTTTTGGAATTAGCTGACTGCCGCTACAGCCTGTAGCGGTAGGGAGAGAAGAATTAGGCATAAGACTTCCGCTACAGCCTGTAGCGGCAGGGAGGAAATTGGTTTGCCACAGCAAACGGTTGCCACGGATGATCTCCCATATATATATATATATATATATATATATATATATATTTAGAACGACTCTCTCCAGCGAACTGGAGAGAGCGAACCGGCTATAACAAAGGTTTTTTCCGTCGCTATAGCATAAAAAACTAGATTTATATGCTATAGCGACGAAAAAAACCATCGCTATAGCGGTTTATTTTTAATTCGCTGCTTCCAGTTCGCTAGAAAAACGGATTGTTTATATATATATATATATATATATATATATATATATATATATATATATATATAACGATCCACAACTCTGATTGGTTGTAATGGACAATTTGTACTACAATTGGACAGATGATTATTACTTGACGCAATAATTTATCAAAAATATCAAACAGTTGAACACACGATAGTTGATAATTATAAACATTATCGGTCCACGATTTAATAGATATTGGTTACATTTAATATTATTACGGAATATTTTGTCACACACACACACACACACATATATATATATATATATATATATATATATATATATATATATATATGTATTTTTGACTCTTTAGTTTACATATGGTTTTACTAGTTTATAGTTACAATTAACCATTTGGCCCTCCGTATTTTAATTCTATCCAAATTTTTACATATTCTAAATTATAAGATTATTATTAACTTTTAAAAGTCAGCTTAAAATATTTTTAAACTTAAAATTGAGATAATTTATTAAAAATTGTAAAGTAACAAATCTGAAATCTTATACCTAATAGCACTTTATAGATAATTTATAATAGTTATCATTAGTTATATTGACTAAAATTAAATAAATATATGTCAATTCTGAGTTATCCGTCTTCTCGGATTCGGAAAATATCAAATCCCATGTTATTATGTAGCTCTCAGAAAGGACTTTCCGGTTCACCCGTCGCTATATATATTCTAGTCTATGACGACGGTTAAATCATGTACTACACAGTTGTGTATATATTACCACTTTTTTTGTTATTCATTGTATATGTACAAATTTTAGCATAAAACGAAAAAAAAAACATTTAAGTTTTATTTGTTGTTTGCACGTGTGAGGGGTGGTTCATTGTTAAACTGTAGATAAACTTTGTATATATAGACAATATTAAGAAGGATATGAGGTGACAATGGAACAATTTCTATATACTACCAACAACCATAATTTTTAAGAATAATTCTATTTCTCTAAATTTATTCTTAACATTAATAAAAAAATATAGTAGCTATAATATAATATTATTATTCAATCAAAAGTAAAACTTGTTAAAATTTGATGTTACTTTATAATTTAAATTAAAAAATATATTTTTAATTTTAAAACTGCTATATATATATATATATTATCTGCAGCCAATACTAATTGACCAAACAACAATTTATAGGACCAAGCCCCCACAGGTAGGGCTAAACAAGTAACTAAATTAGAACCGAAACCGCACCAAAAATCGCACGAATCGCACCAATTAAAACCGCACCAACGGTTCCGGCGTATGTGGCGGTTTTAGGTGGCTTGAATAACCAAATTTACAGTTCCGGTTTGGTTACTAGCTAAAACCGCACGCATAAAACCGAAACCGCACTATGTGTGTGTATGTATGTATTATCTCTAGTAAAATCTAAAGTTACTTTTCACTTGAACACACTCAAAGAAAACCCCAATCTTGTATTGTCATTTTTTCACCAATTGAAAGAAGATGGTTAGAGGTTATAGAGTCAAAAATTAAGCATTTGAGTTTTGAAATTTCAGATTTATTTGATGCGTTACTGAAGGAGCTTATAGCTGAGGGGCCAAATTTGTTTGTTCGAGCATGCATTGGTTAAGGTCTATGCTATAGTAGTAATAGTATAATATATTATTTTTCAAATTAGGTACAATTAGGATTATATTTTATAAGTCTTCTCTGTAATATATAAGATAAAATTTTATTCTATCTCCAGTATAGCCTTTTAATTTTTGGGAACTAGATAAACCTTCTTACTTGTTATCGAATACATGGTCTCCGTTGCTTTATATAGCGTATGTTTTAGTTTTAAAGCATCATTCCTTTATTATAAGCTAAAACTATTTTATGTGTCTCATTTTTCTATGATTTGATGGTAAATTTGACATGTTTGGCAGAAGGAGCTTTGTTTCTATGCTTGATATAATTCTCATTGCCAACTCTATCACTAAGTTAATTGCTCGATGTGAGCTCTTTGTTTAATTATATTGAAAGCTTAGACATTTTTTTTTGTTTCAATTGGTTTTGGAACCGAAACCGCACCAATTGAAACCGCACCGCACAGTTTAAAACCGCACCGCACCAATCACAAGCGATTTCGGGTGCGGTTTTGAATTTGTCAAACCGTACCTAAACGGTTTCAGGTGCTATTTAGACTTCAAACCGCACCAAACCGCACCAAGCTCACCCCTACCCACAGGCCACACCGGCCAGCAGAACAGACACATGCACCACTACAATCCAACCCACTAAACACGAGTAGAAGAATAGAAAAATAGCACAATAAATTCTCCAATCCATCAAGAATGTTTTGAAAAGAAAAAATAATATCAAGTTATGGAAAGATCAGAACAAGTGTTACCCAATTACGAGCATCATCAAATCACCTTCTCGGTTCCAAATTCCATCCACCAAATAGGGTTTTTGCAGTTTGAAGATCACCAACATCATAACAATAATCATGTCATGAGTAATTTCTTGGCCCCTTCACACTCTTCTCATTTATCACACCCTCTTGCTAATATTTGCACCACTACCGCCGCTGCTCCCGCCATCACTGGAAACAACTGGTCTTTAGGGTTTAACCATATTGAGCACCTCGAAAGACCGTCTTGGGATAACGAACAGCAGGTTAGTCAGATTGTTAAAGAACTTGACAACATAATATAAGATATATATATATATATATATATATATATATATATATATATAGGTTAATATTTGAAGAAAAAAAATTCACACCCTTCAAATAATTTAGGTAGGGAGGTTGGATGCCAAGGCTGCTAATGAAGAAAAATGTTGTGGTAATGCCAGTGAGGATAACCATTCATGGTATTGTGTTAATTATTTAATTCCTTCATATAATTACTTTTCCCTTTCTTGTTATACAGGGTTTTAATTCCTTATATATATGATCTATCTATATATATAGTAGAGAAGCTTCTTAATGTTCTTTATAATTTGTGGTGATTAAGCATCTTAGTGTTTTTTCTTTGGATATTCCATAGGCGTTGGTTACTTTCTGTTGAGATACAAAGTCTCATATCTGATAATTAAGATCTAAAAGCTCAATATATAAAGGTTTCTCCGCTAATTACTAGTTGATTTTGATCAATTGAATGCTTTAATACTTTTTATGTATGAGTTAAAAATATTTTGAACCATGGTTATTCCCAAATTAAGAAGTTTCTTGATGCCCAAAGTGGGGACTGGCCGGGTTTCTGCCAATGCTACGAGGGCGGAGACGGGTTGACATCAACTTTCATCCCTTCCTCTTTTGTCCCTCCAAGTTTGTTGAAAGCTCTATTTTATTCCGAGTAGTTAAATTAACAATTCCCGTCTCGCTCATTTATTCTCCGAGTTTGATGAGTGTAGACGAATTGGCAGGTGGAGGAGCTCATGTTCAGATAACGGGAGGGTGAAGCTGGTGAGGAGAAAGCTAAGAGAACCAAGATTTTGTTTTCAAACAAGGAGTGATGTTGATGTTCTTGATGATGGTTACAAATGGAGGAAATATGGCCAGAAAGTTGTAAAGAATAGCCTTCATCCAAGGTATACATATTAATATTATATATATATATATATATATATATATATATATATATATGTGTGTGTGTGTGTGTGTGTGTGTGTGTGTGTGTGTGTGAGAGAGAGAGATCCGTGGAAAGTACTTGTTATGAATTAAAAATGGACAAATATTATCATTAGCGTCCAATACAATAATTAACGATTGAGATTAATTTTTCGTCTGCTACTATAAGTAGCGGACGACGGGTTACTAATAGAAGCGGATGTCGCTGAAAATAGTATTGTCGTCCGCTACTATTAGTTGCGGACGTAACCCGTTATCCGTTACTATAGTAGTAGTAGCGGACATGAATTTTTCAGTTTTAATCTCGACTGTTGATTTCTATATTGAATGATAGAAATAGTGTATACCCATTTTTTATCCATAGAAAATATATATTATGGATCATTATCCTTTATATATATATATAGGGAATTGATATTTTCACAAGTAAATATTATATTTTCATAAGTAGGTCCTATTTTTAACTAAATTAACCCTTTGTGCAGCAGACTAACTATAGAATTTAGTTTTTATGCCCAATTTGCCCTTATTTAGTAAAAGTTGAATTCTAATATATTTTTACTATTGCTCAAAAGTTTATTCATATTCTCTTTCTTATTGAATTCACATGTACTGTGTACAGATCGACATGTATAAACAAGAAAAAAATGTAGACATAACACTGTATATATATACACACGAGAGAATTAATAGAGAAGTTCATACGGCTGAGGACGTACGATAAGCAACGGATGTAGATTGTTCACAACAAAATTTGGAATTAAAAATAATAATTAATATTAGTCCTAAAATTTACACACAAATTTAAGTGAGAGTGATGTTATTCATGTACTAATACTTTCATTACTTCTTTTTTCTTCCATTACTTAATCGACTCGTGTGATTCTATCACAAGAGAGGAAAGAAGTAAGGCGGAGGGTGATTATTTAACAAGATTTTATAGGATTTATATTTTATTTTATTTAGACATGATAAAAAGAAAATTGAAAAGAAACAAGCTAATCAAAATCAGGATGGAGTTTAGTGGGTTTAGAAGATTTTAGAATTTATGACTAACTAGATTTATTCAAATACTAGTACTTAACTAGTTTTAGTAATATAATTTAGTAAATTATATTACTAAAATGTCTAGACTTTTTAGTAATATGATATGATAATAGAAATTCTGAAAGAAAAAAAAATTCTGGTGTGGGAGAAAGCTTTAGATTCTAATTTTTATGTGTAAATAATTTTTCTCGCTTATTTCCTAACAATTTTCTAATTATTATTAATATTATTACTATCATAAAATTAAATAAATAAAAGTTATCTTCAATTGAGTAACACTACTAATCAAATAAAGTTAAGTAACTAGATGTTTAGTTATTTATTAAATGGGGTAATTTGGACATAAGAACTAAATCCTTTAATTAGTTTACTGTACAAAAGGTTGGTTTAGTTAAAAATAAGAGCTGAAAATATCAAATTAACTTGTAAAAATATCAATTCCCTATATATACTTTTTCCCAAAGAATACATACATTCTTGCTACTAATATACTCAACTGTTAATTACCATATTTAAATTTTACTGGTTAATTTGGACGTCTATGTTTTTTGAGTTCTTGTGTGTTAAAAAATCTGATCTAATGATCTAACTTGTATGAATTTCCACTATGCTCAGAAAATAGTATAAGGATCCTTGGGTTTTTATTGCATAATGTCTTGGACAATAAAATTAAAGGAGAAGGAGAAGGAGAAGAAGAAGTAATATATTTTTATAGTATTTCTATTATTCATTTTTTTCACTTTCATTGTTTATGAACATAGTATTAATTATTTATGGTATATCAAATTTCCCACAATTATTATGGATTCAACAATATTCCATATTTCTGAAAAAAGAAAAGAAAATAAAAACCTTCCTTTTATATTTTAAATTCTTCAAAATATTGTACCAAACAGACCATTCACTTTCCAAGATATTTTTATTATTATTATTATTTAATATTTATATCTTTAATTTCTTTACAATATTGGGGGAGGGGTTTGAACTACGCTGAGGGAGTTATGATACCATCCGGTCAAAGGCTTAATTGGTGGTCTTCTTTATAAGTTGAGATCGATATCTAATGCATGCATGTAATATTGTTACCCTAGGCTCACAGACAACTTACAAATTAAAACAAAATATAAAACTATATAAATTTGTAGGAATAGTCAAATCAGAAGTGGATGCTGCACATACTAGTTAGGGTTACTTACTTACTTAAGATTATTCTATCCTATATCTATGAATTTTTCCTAGCTATTGAATAAATAAGTGTTTATTTTTCTCTCTTAATAATATCAAAGTAGTAGCGGAATTAGTTCTAATGCATTTTACAGAAAAATAGATGCATGTAAGGAGTAATTAGAATAGCAATATGACACTAACAGTTAAGATACATATGAAAGTTCTGACTTCTAATCGGTCTGATGAAATCATATATATATATATATATATATATATATATATATATATATATATATATATATATGGGTAATGATTATGTATTTGTTATTGATTAAAAATATATATATATATATATATATATATATATATATACCATCTCTATCGTCCGCTACTAATAGTAGTCGACAAGAATTTTTTAATTTTAATCTCGGCCGTTGGTTCTTGTATTGGACGCTAATGATAATGTTTACTAATTTTTAATTCATAGCAAGTACTTGTTATGAATCATTTATATATATATATATATATATATATATATATATATGTATATATATATATATATATAGCTCGGCTTTCTCCAACGAACGGGAAGGAGCGAACTAAAAGCGAACCGGCTATAGTGACGATTTTTTCCGTTGCTATAGCATAAATAACTGATTTTCTATGCTATTTCGTTCTTAGTTCGTTCTCTCCAGTTCGCTGGAGAAGCGAACTATATATATATATATATATATATATATATATATATATATAGCCCGGCTCTCTCAGCGAACGTGAGGGAGCGAACCGGTTATAACGACGGTTTTTTTCGTCGTTATAGCATAAAAAAATCAGTTTCCTATGCTATAGCAACGGTTTTTTCCGTCGCTATAGCCGGTTCGTTCTTAATTCGTTCTTTCCAGTTCGCTGGAGAAGCGGACTATATATATATATATATATATATATATATATATATATATATTTATATTGTGCGTGTGTGTTTGTGTACATATATATTTTGTAGTACGTCTTACAGTGAAATCTAGGTCATTGATGTATGTTAATACATTTTGGCAGAAGTTACTATCGTTGTACACATAATAACTGCCGGGTGAAGAAAAGGGTTGAACGATTGTCCGAAGACTGCCGGATGGTGATAACAACCTATGAAGGTAGACACAACCACATTCCTTGTGATGACTCAAATTATTCCGAAAACGAATGTTTTACCTCATTCTAATTTATTAAATTAAATTATTGCCGATCATCACTACGATGATAAACATATATAATTGTTGTAATTATTTATTCTTATATATATATGAATATTGATATAGCCAGGTTTTCTCAAAAGTTAATTGTTCAATTATGATAAGAAATAGGATTTTGTGACGAAAATAAAGGGAATAATATATTAAGAAGAATGTTGCAAATGCGCACAATATAAACAAGTTGCACTTTATATAAAGAGAGTTGGATTTTCAAATGAACTTTGCCATACAAGTATATAATATATAAATCTAATTATTTGTGATATATATAAAATGTAACTTGTTTTTATAGACTGTACAAATAGATTGCTGATTAAAATATATTGCTCCGGCTTTAAAGACTTTAACCCTATGTTTCTGAGATTTGAACAAAAAAAAAATAATAGAAAACTTGAAGTTTTTCTTTATGTTGTTTCTGAATTTTTAATAGAAAATTTAAAATTGAGGACATGAGGACATGAGTTGTAATTTAAAATTTATTATATTAAAAATTGAGGATAATATGAGAATTATAAAAATATTACTTATTCCAATTTCTTTTCCGTCCAAATCAGGCCAATTTTGGACATAAAACTTTGACAGGAAAAGTGGCCAAGTTTTCTATCCATTTCTTTTCTTTTTCGTTTATAAAAAACTCAGAAACATACAAATTGGAAAGAAAAAAAACTTAAATTTTTTGTCAATTTCTTTTCTTTTCTGTCCATTTTAAAACTCAGAAACAGAGCATAAAAGAGTAACTATCGATCCCAAAACTATGAGATATACGGGTTGGGGGGGGAGTCCGGTACAAATGTACCGGACTAACGTCCGGTGCATGTGTTAATTTTTTTATTTTATTTTTATTTTATTTTTACCACAATTATGAAAAAAAATAATAGAGCAAGTTTGAACAAAAAACTGTAAAAGGAAGTACATTTTTTTATTGAAAAAAAATGTAAACTTACAGTGTTTTTTCAATAAATTAACACATGCACCGGATGGTACCGGTCATTAAGATGCACCGGACCAGGGACGAAACTCAGTGAGGGTTGCAGGGGGCCATGCCCCCCCCCCCCAAGATCTGATTTTTTTTTTTGCTAAGTGATGTGAACAATTTTTTAAGCTCACTTGTTTAATAATATATATGACGCCCCCAAAATTAGGTATACATCACCCATCTTGGGTCGCCACTTACATGGTACATAAATTCAAATACAACTTAATAATACAACTGTCGTGTACAATACGACAAAATATAAGCTGTGAGTTTTAATACAATTATTGTCGTCTTAACAATATTCAAACTCAAATTCAATATTATTACATTTATTTTCCACTATTTCACTGAATAGTGAGGACTACTAATGCTATCATCTGGTCCGTCACTCTGTTTCCCGACTAGTCCCTGCTACGTTCTCATTTCCTGAAGAGAACAATAAAAGTACAAGGGTGAGCTCAACTAGCCCAGTAAAAAATATTATGACTAAGATAATGCAGAATATATTATCGTTAGCCTTCAACAGTGTTAAACTGATACAATATAACAACCATCAAGTTTAACTGCAGCGGAACAAGCAATTCATTAAAAGAGTCAAGTAGAGAATAAAATCTACTATCTTTTATGATTTAAAAGGTTTTTCATCACTTTTATCGCTGGGACCCAGCTTAATAAATAATCCACATCATCGAATCACCCCTGCACTACGGCCAAGGATATTCTTTAGTATCACGATCACAATTATTCATGCACTACGGGCCAAGAATATTTGTGTATTCAATAATTGTCATGATCATGCCAACAACTGTCCATCAATGCACTACGGGCCAATGAGGACTTTTACCACATCATTTGTAACATTACGGTCATGATTACACCGAATAATCCCTGGTCATAATCATACCAAGTCCATCTATGCACTATAGGCCACAGATGACTTTCAACAAAATATAAACATGAGGATGATGACAATGATATAAGAATTCAATAAAATAAGTTCAAAAATTATTTTATCCAGTAACTAATAACATCTAAATTGTCAACATGATACTGCTTTGTAGAGTAAAATTTAAGAATGCTCAGAAGAATATTTCCATGAAAAGATACTAGATGAAGCGCAAATATCAAGGATATTCCACTAATTTCATGGAGTATAGAAGTCAAAACTTTAACCAACTGAGTATAATAAAAAATAGAATAACAAAAGAAATTACCAGGCATGCGATAGACAGCACAGACAGGTTATTCCAACAGAATAATAAATAACGAAATCAGGTCCGGCGTAAAACGCACAGACAGGATATTCAAACAGAATAATAAATACGAAATCAGGTTCGGCGTATAACGCACAGACAGGATATTCCAACAGAATAATAAAGACGAAATCAGGTCCGGCATAGAACGCACAGACAGGATATTCTAATAAAATAATAAAGACGGAATCAGGTCCGGCGTAGAATGCACAGACAGGATGTTCCAACAGAATGAGAAAGAATGGAACAACAGAAGAATTTCACCAAGTATAGGGTAGCCCGCGTATACAAGTTATTCCAACAGAATAATAAGAATGGAATAACAGAAGTTCTCTTCATAGATAAGAAAGAAATAATACTCCCTACCTTGGAAAAACTGGATACTGGAATAGTGAGGTAGCAGACTTCTCTTCTTCTTTCTCTCTATAATTTCTCTCTATAATAATCACTCTAAAGCTTTTATGAATTGGTGATAAATGAAGGAAGAATGAGCTTCTATTTATAGGAAAATATAGTTTCGATAATTGCACATTTTGGGGCTCGAAAAATTACAGTACAATACCTCCATCTTTTCTTTTATTTTTAATCTAGTCCTGCAAGTATTATCAATCTTGCACCAACTCCCCTAATAGTAAATAATGTGAATCAATAGTTCAATTATGCGAATCAATAGTATAATCATGTGAAAAAATACGAATTACAGTATAGTACCTCCATCTATACCTCCATTTTTAACTTAGTCATGCAAGTATTATCAATCTTGCACCAACTCCCCTAGTAGTAAATAATGTGATTCAATAGTACTAATATATGAACAAATAGTTATATAAGCATGTGAATTAGTAGCAATTAATTGCTCATTTATCCGATAAATTACCCGATTTATCAATATAACCCCTAAACATCAATTATCATCGGAATAAATGTCGATTTTCACTAACACA
This sequence comes from Panax japonicus, assembly GCA_020205505.1. Classification (NCBI taxonomy): domain Eukaryota; kingdom Viridiplantae; phylum Streptophyta; class Magnoliopsida; order Apiales; family Araliaceae; genus Panax; species Panax japonicus. Next base: position 5,770,228 of record CM035105.1, read on the forward strand.
AACAATTCCAACATAATGAAACTATTTTTATCAAAAATATAAATTTTGAAATTTTAAAGTTTGACTTTTCCCGAAAAAGTCAACTGTTGACTTTTTGACCAAATAGTGAATCTCGAAAAATTTTGTGTTTATAGACTATTTTAACTAATTTCGTCGTTCCGGACTCAAATATCACGTCCGTGTCTCCAAATTCAACTCCAAACAACATTCATCATTAATATTATAACTCACAATATTTATCAACCAGGTCGTTCCCAGGAAAGAGGGGGCTTTCCAATAAGGATTTCTCCCTATTGGCGCGCAATTAGGTGACCAAACCTCTCCTTGACAGAACTTCTAGACATTGTAAACATTACAATTTATAATATGAATAACTTTGTCATCTCAAGTATTGATTTAATAAAAAAAAATTATGCAGATGATACTGACAATAATTGAATCCATATTATGATAGATATGATGCAACAATTACTGTAGCAATAATTGAGTATAACTGAGTGACTTCTCACGTAAGCATCAATAATCAATACCGTGTGCTACTATGCAACCACGCGTATTACTTTACTTTTAACACCGGGTGTTTCAACAGTTAACGGTAAAACTTCCGCCGTTATTTTCATAAAGTATTTTTGTTGTTTTCTCAATCTGACAATAATTTCGTTGTGGGGGTCCACCAATAATTGTGTCGTTGTACGAATATTCCCTATTAAAACGAATATTCTCTGACCAATCAAATAGTATATAACAACTTGCGTACTTTGCAAAATTTGTAAATATTACCCACAACTATAACATTATATCAAATCCACACCATAATATTCAAAAATATATTTCGAGAAAATTTAATCTTTATTCAAAAAGTTGGGGTCTTACAATATATTTTATTGTTTAAGGCCTAGCCCAGTGGCCCAATAACTCTACTATATTATTTATTTATTTTCAATACACGCGTGTCTCTCTATTTCTCACGCTTGTCTCTCTATTTCTCCCTCTATTATGTCTTGACTGCCGAATTCTCGAAAGTTGAGAGATGATGGATGTGATACTTTCATAGTAAATGTGAAGTCTTTTTGTGAACGACATACAATAGATGTCCCAGATTTAGTTTCTTATATGTTGAGAGAAGAGGCAGAGCTCGACATCAACAAGATAAATTTATAGTGATTGAGCATTATCAGATTGATATATTTGCAGTTATAATAGACTCTTAGTTGCAAGAGCTAAACAATAGGTTTAGTGAGCATGCGGTGAAGTTACTTGTTCTCAGCTAAACATTGATGATATTTGTAAGCTTTTGGATGAATTTTACCCCAAAGACTTCACAGAGAATGAGAAAGAAGACTTAAGGATACAGTTGCAACATTACGAGTTTGATGTACTACAACATCAAAAATTTCAAAAGTTGTCCACTATTTCTGATCTCTGTCAATGGTTGGTGAAAACAAGAAAGTCAACAATCTATCCACTAATCGATAGATTGATCATGCTTGTTCTAACTCTTCCAGTTTCTACTGCAACTACAGAACGTGCATTTTCAGCTATGAGTCTTGTCAAATCTGAACTTCGAAACAAGATGTAGGATGAATATCTTACAAATTCTCTTATTGTCTACATTAAAAAAGAAATTGCGAAACAGTTCAGTACAGAATCAATCATAGATGGATTTCGTGATTTGAAAGAACGTCGAGTACAATTTTGATGAAGATATATTCTAAAAGACTTTTTTGCTATGTTTTGTTGTCTTTGGTAAAACAAATCTATTACTACATTATCTTTGTTTTAGTAAAAATATGTTTTATAATGGTGGAACTTTACTTTTTAATGATGAATATATATTATGTTGTTAAAAAAATTCTTGCCCCCCCCCCCCACCACGATCAAATCCTGGTTTCGTCCCTGCACCGGACCGCCCCCCAATTAGAGATATACACTTGTAGGAATTAATGAAAAATGAAGTTTAATTCTTGATCGAGCAATGTGTTGTGTAGACAGTGTAGTTTCCAAAAAATAGATATAAAGTCGGGTATTAGCATTAATAACTTCATTGTTTAGTTGACTGGGCTATTATAAAAGTAATAAATACTCTCTTTTGGTTCTAAAAATAGAGATATACTTTGACTTTGAAGTTAAATACATAACATATTAAACTTCAAATTAATTGATATGAATTTATTTAATTTTAATTGATACAATGATTATAATTGTATATATAATATATAACAAAAAAACTATTAATTACAAAATTTATTTTATTATAAATATTTATAAGTTATACCAATTTTAAAGTTTAATAAATTGTGGTTTGATCTCAAAAGTCAAATTGTATCTCTAATTTTAAAATAGAGATAGTAATAGCAACGCGTTAATATATAAAAGCTTTGGACGAAGGCCATTGATAACTCTTATAATGTTTGTGTATTAAGCTTAATACATCTGCAAATTTAAATTTCCAGAGTGGATATGAATATTGTTTGGGAGTATTTCACCGATCATCATAAGGGCTGGAACCGAGGAGATTGGGCCCGTTGGGCCAAACCCCTGCAAGACGTTGAAGGTGTTCGGGTTCGGATATCCGAGCCCTCTGTGTGACGTCCCCAAAATAGGTATACATCACCCATCTTGAGTCGCCAAATACATGGTACAAAATTCAAATACAACTTAATTATACAACAGTCGTGTAAAATACGACAAAACATAATCTAAGAGTTTTAATAAAAATATTGTCATCTAGACAATATCTACACTCAATGAAGTCCTCATTACATTTAATGTCATACTATTTAACAGAATAGTGAGGACTACTAATGCTATCATCTGGACCGTAACTCCGTTCCCCGACTAGTCTCGGCTACGTTCTCATTTTGTAAGACCCCAACTTATTATAAATAAAATTAAATTTCCTCTATTTATTATTTTAAAATAGTAAGGGTTGATTTGATTAATGTGGTTAGTTATGGGTAAAATGCGAAAATATTTCAAATAAGCAAGTGGTTATAAAATATTCATTTTTATCGGAGAATATTCGTTTGGTCGTGGAATATTCTTACTGTCGGGGAATATTCGTATGACGGCGCAACTTTGTGTGGGCCCCATAACGAAAAGCGATTAGATGAAGAAAACGACAAGTATAAGTTGTTTATAAATAACGGCGTAGTTGTTACCGTTAATACTATTGGAATACCTGGTAGTTAAAACACAGTAATACGCGTTGTTGCACAGTAGCACACGGTATTGCCCCAATTATTGATTCTTACGTAAGAATGCACTACTTAATAACTGTTACAGTAATTGCTGTTCAGTATTTTATTTTATTGATTCAATAATTTTTGTATTGATATTCTATATTACTGTTGTTTCAATAATTGTCACTACACAATATTTTCTATTATCGAAGCAATAATTCATATTATATGAATAATACTATTAGATAACATTATTGTCAATGTCTAGAAAGTTCTGTCTAAGGAGAGGTTTGGTCACCTAATTGCGCGCCAGTAAGGAGAAATTTTTATTGGAAAGCCCCCTCTTTCCTGGGAACTGCCTGGTAGTCGGTATTGTGATTCTGTAATATTATTTGTGAATAATTAATTATTGATTTATATGATGAGAAAAATATTCATTTTATGTGGATATAGATGGAGAAAATTTTTAAAGTGACAATTGTTGAAAATCGATATTTTATCTTTTCTGATAAAATAATATTTTATTATATTATTATAATATAATAATGATGATATTTTTATAATGAATGTGGGATATATGAGTATATGAGGAGAAAGAGTATTTTTGTTGCAAAAGTTGTTTAAAGCATGTTAAACATGTATGTGGGCCCATTTCTTGACTGAAATTTGATTATAGCCTGTAAAATCGCCCGTTTGTGGATTTCGATCAATTTCTCTTTGGAATTTGAAAAAACTTAAACTTACAAAGTTGTAGAGAATGAAATTTCCTATGTAAAAGACATATGGTTCGAATTTTTCTGATAAAAGGGCTATTTATTATGAATTATTGAAGTTCCAAAGTTCCGAAATAATTGATTTTTGGAAGTTTTCAATATTTATTTTAACAAAAATGTTTTTTGTGATTTTAGTGGGTGTGTGGCTGATGTCTAGACCAAAAAAGTGGGCTAAGGGAAATTTATATAAATATATTAATATTTTATTAAATTTTCTGCTTTGGTGTTCTAAGTATTTTCCTATAAATATGGTGTTTAGGATAGAATTGAAAATCACACCAGAAACTGAAATCTTCTTTTTCTTTTCTCTCTCGATATATTGAGCGTATTCTTGTGAGTATTGTAATACTTTGAGTGTTGCTATACGGTGTAAGTTTCCTTCAGCACTATATTCAGTGTTCCAGCCAGAAGTACTGTTCTTTCGAGGTAAAAGATGTTATTTTATTCAAAAATGATATTATTTCTTCAATATCATTGTGCCAAAATATTGGTGGAAACTTTTTATCAAATTTGGAACTTTTCATGTCGGGGTTACTATTTATGAGTTACTATTCATGAATTACTATTCACGAGTTACTATTTACGAGTTATTATTCACGAGTTACTATTCACGAGTACTATTCACGAAGCATGATGATATTTTTTGTAAAATTTCTATCTTTTGGTGTCGGAGTTACTATTCACGTATACGGCACTATTCACGTATACGGCACTATTCACGAATACAACACTATTCACAGAAAAATTAAATTTTTTTCTGTGTCCAAGATTATCTGTTATGATTTTTATCTTTGATTGGATCTATGTTTTGGTCTTCATTCTTGAATTTTATTCCACTCTGGTTATTTATGAAGTATTTTTGAACTTGGATTGTTTAAAGTACGAATCCTTAATATTTGTTCTTTTGTTTCACTAGATTCGTTTTCTTTAAAATATTTTTCATCATCCTCAGTCCTAAATGATGATATTACTGAATATCTTTGGCATGTAGTGCAAAGATGAATGATTTTCTAATGAATATCTTTGGCCCGTAGTGCAAAGATAAACAGGTGTTTAGATGAACATGACCAACGGATGAATATCTTTGGCCTGTAGTGCAAAGATGAATATTTAATTCCAGATATATATTCATTAATGTTACAGGGATAAAATATCAACGATGGACTTTTAAATTCATATATAGAAGATAGTAGATTGCATTCTCTACTTCACACTTCTAAGGAATTATTATTTCCGCTGCGAAGATTGATTTAAAACTGGTTGTCTATTATATTCTATTAGATTTTTCCCTGTTGAAGACTAACGATAATTTGTTCTATGTTATCTTACTCATAATATTCTTTACTGGGCTAGTTGAGCTCACCTTTTTTACTTTTTGTTTCATTTTTTCTTCTCAGGAGACGAGAATATAGCAGGAACTAGTCGGGGTGTGGAGTAATGGTTCAAGACAATTGTTTTAGTAGTCATCACTATTTTAAAAAATAGTGTATCAATAATTTTAATGAGGACTTATTTGAGTGTGGATATTGTCTAGAATATAATATTTGTATTTAAACTTACAATTTTTATGTTGTATTAATAAAGTTGTAGTTATTTCTGTACCATGTATTTTGACGACTAAGAATGGGTGTTGTATACCTATTTTGGGGGCGTCACAGTTAGTATCAGAGCTTAGGGATATGATCTCTAGTGGAGATCGGGGAATAGAACTAGGAGGGGAGAGACGAGTAAGTCCTTCACTAATTTGTCTTACCTAAGCTTATTTGTTGGTCGGTCATAATATAGGGGTATTATGTGATATGTTAATTTGTAAAATTAACCCTTGTTTTATGGCAGTATTTGAGAATGTCGACTGAGATTGTTAACAGTGGAGTAAATGAGACCGTGGAGACAACTGTGCTCACCAACGAGGAGAACGTGCAACAGACTGCCAATGTTCCTCCTGTGAACAACACCACTGAGTAGATGATGAACGATGGGATGTTTATAAGCTTTTTACAATTCATGCAAAATCAGACGAGGGAGACTCGTGTTCAAAATACAGGAGGAAATGATAGCAATTCACGGTTTGTCACAGCCAAGCAGTTCAAAGAGTTGGGACCACCAGAATTTATTGGAAAGCCGGATTCGATCAAGGCAGAGACGTGGGTTAAACAAATTACCAAGATATTCGATGTCTTGGGATGCACGGAGGAACAGAAGATTCCATTCGCCACCTTTATGTTCCGTGGCGAGGCAGACTACTGGTGGGAGTCTGTGAAGCGTACACATCAAGCCGCACTCAGCATGTCTTGGGAGACATTTCAGAAACTGTTCAATGACAAGTACTTTCCTGAAAGTATTCATCATATGAAGGAGGTAGAGTTTATTAGACTAGAGCAGAATAACGTGACGGTGTCCCAGTACGAGACGAAGTTTGCAGAGTTGTCCAAGTTTGCACCTCATTTAGTGGAGAATGAGGAACGTATGATGTAAGACCCCGAATTTTATGAAATAAAAGTATTCAATTTTTCTTATAATTACAATTCAGTAAATGGTTAAATTGATAAAAGTTAAAGTTAATGGTGATATATGAAATTTTTTTCAAAATATGCAAGTGGTTATAAAATATTTTTTCTGTCGGAGAATATTCTTTTGATCGTGGAATATTCTTTCTGTTGGGGAATATTCGTACGACGGCACAGTCTTTTGTGGGCCCATAACGAAAAATGATTGGATGAAGAAAACGATAAGTATAAGTTATTTATAAATAACGGCGTAGTTGTTACCGTTAACACTGTTGGAATACCCGGTGGTTAAAACACAGTAATAGGCGTTGTTGTACAGTTGCACACGGTATTGCACCAATTATTGATTCTTACGTAAGAAGACACTACTCAATAATTGTTACAGTAATTACTGTTCAGTATTTTATTGATTCAATAATTGCTACGTTAATATTTTATATTACTGTTGTTTTAATAATTGTCACTACACAGTATTTTTCATTATCGAAGCAATAATTCATATTATCTAGAATAATATTATTAGAAAACATTATTGGCAATTTCTAGAAAGTTCTGTCTAAGGAGAGGTTTGGTCACCTAATTGCGCGCTAGTAAGGAGAAATTCTTATTGGAAAGCCCCCTCTTTCCTGGGAACTACCAGGTTGTCAGTATTGTGATTCTGTAATATTATTTGTGAATAATTAATTATTGATTTTTATGATGAGAAAATTATTTATTTTATGTGGATATAGTTGGAGAAATTTTTTTAAAGTGATAATTGTTGAAAATTAATATTTTATCTTTTCTGATAAAATAATATTTTATTATATTTTTATAATATAATAATGGTGATATTTTTACAATGAATGTGGGATATATGAGTATATGAGGAGGAATAATATTTTTGTTACAAAAGTTATTTAAAACATGTTAAACATGTTGGTGGACCCATTTCTTGACTAAAATTTGATTATAGCCTTTAACATCGTTCGTATGTGGATTTCGATCAACTTCTGTTTGGAATTTGGAAAAACTTTCTTCTGTAAAGTTGTAGAGAATTGAATTTCCTTAAAAAACCCGCGTGATTTGAATTTTCTAATAAAAGGACTATTTATTATGAATTATTGAAGTTCCAGAATATTGGGTCTGAATTTATTTTGTTACAAAAATTATTTAAAACATGTTTTTTGTGGTTGGTGGGACCCACTTGTTGTTAAGCATGGCTGAAATCAGATCCTTGAATGTGTGCGTAGGAATTTATATATAATATATTATTATTATATTAAATTTTCTGCTTTGGTGTTCTAAGCAATTTTCTATAAATAGGGTGCTTAGGTTAGAATTGAAAATCACACCAGAAACTAAAGATTTCTCTCTCTTTCTCTCTTTATATATCGAACGTATTTATGTGAGTATTTTAGTACTTCGAGTATTGCTATACGGTGCACGTTCTTTTAGCACTATATCCAGTATTCCAGTCAGAAGTACTATTCTTTCTGAGGTAATGGAGATTATTTTCTTCATAAATGATATTATTTCTTCAATATCATTATGCCAAAATATTGGTTTGAATTTTTATCAAATTTAGAACTTTTTCATGTCGGGGTTACTATTCATGAGTTACTATTCACGAGTTACTATTCATGAGTTACTATTCACGAGTTACTATTCACGAGTACTATTCACGAAACATGATGATATTTTTTGTAAAATTTCTATCTTTTGGTGTCAGAGTTACTATTCACGTATACGGTACTATTCATGAATACGGCACTATTCACAGAAAAATTAAATTTTTGTTTTTCTTCCAAAATATCTATTATGGATACTAGCTTTGATTGTATCCATATTTTGATCATTCTTGAATTTTATTCCACTATGATTATTTATGATGTATTTTTGGACATGGAATAGCTGAAGTACGAATCCTTAATATTTATTCTTTTGTTTCACTGGATTAGTTTTCTTAAAATATTTTTCATCATCCTCAGTCATAAATGATGATATAACTGAATATCTTTGACCTGTAGTGAAAAGATGAATGATTTCTGATGAATATCTTTGGCCAGTAGTGCGAAGATGAACAGGTGTTTAGATGAACATGACCAACTGATGAATATCTTTGGCCTGTAGTGCAAAGATGACATGTTGTTGAATATCTTTGGCCAGTAGTGCAAAGATGAACTGTTGATGAATATCTTTGGCCATAGTGCAAAGTTGAATTTATCAATATGATTATGAACAGGAACTGTGATTTGGTATAACCATGATCTTTGATGTTTCAGGTGATGAAAATTAACTTTGTCCTGGATGAGGAAAGGAATTTAGAACTACAATTACGATTATGAGTTATACACGTGATTGTGGACATGAATTATTGATTAATATTACAGGGATAAAACATTGTTGATGGACTTTTAACATGGAGAAGATCATAGATTTTATGGTCTATTTGACTCTTCTAATGGATTGCTCGTTCCGCTGCAACTATGGTTGAAAAGTTTTATCATCTACTATATGTTCTAAATCTCTGATTTATTACTGTTGAAGGCTATTGATAATTTATTTATCTTTAGTCATGATATTCTTTACTGAGCTAGTTGTGCTCACCCTTTTGATTCACAATTCCTTTCAAGTAATAAAAGTGTAGCTGGGACAAGCGGGGAATAACAGGGGAATAGAACGGTGGTCTATAGATGTTTAGGGTGAGGTGAATTTAACTTGGAAGGGGGTTTTGCCACTATCATACAAGATGTCTAATGACATACAACCACGTGTCATCATAAGACAGGGTTGTACTCATCCACTTGCTGAGTATATTTACAAGCACTAACTATATAATCTTGGTGTTTGTTTGAAGTATAATACCCAATTAGAGACAGTGGAGATAATGATATGTCAGGAGAAGACTCACCATTGGGAAGAATATGATAGTAATCTTCTCGTTTTTCTTTGGGGTCTATTGGGTCAACCAAGGATAATTCTGTGGCCATATGATATCTATCATAACCTAGACGCATGGCCTCCCATGTACGAAGGTTTCCTTGAGCACTTCCCAAAGATTCTAATTTCTAAAACAGTTTTTGACTATACCTTTATGCAAGGTGTCATTGTGACGTGTTATCCAAAGTTGGTGTCCAGAGTTACAGTTGGTATATATTTGTATCCAAACTCACAGCATATGTGTTGTTGCATTTTGCACGACAATTGTTGTAATAAAGTTGTAGTTATTTTCTGTACCATGTATTTGGCGACTCGGAATGGGTTGGATGGAATGGACCTATTTTGGGGTTGTCACATATGACGCAGATGTTTCTGAGAGGTTTGAAACCCGGCATATGTCAATATCTCATTTCTCATAAATTTTCTCTCTATTCAGATTTTGTCAACAGGGCTCAATTATTAGAGAGAGATAACGAGTACGGTCAACTGAGGGACCACAACCAGGATCATACCGTTGACAGCAGTCATCAGAACAACGATAACCAGCGGAGAAAGAAAAATACGGACAAGAGCGGCAACCACTCTGGTGGTAATCGTGGCCATGAAAATAGAAGAAGCGAGTCGGGGGGAGATTTTAAAAAGAGGAGATTCAACAATGACAATGTGAAGACGTCAGCACCAGCAATAACTGGTTCCAAGGGAGGAGAACGACCACCGGTTATATTCTATAAGTGCGAAAAAGAAGGACATATCAGCCCAAATTGCCCACAACAGTTTAAGGTATGTTGTAACTGTGGAAAGGAAGGGCATATCGCTCGAGATTGCATTGTAGCGAAACCAAGCCCAGCGGGGATGGTGACTCAAAAGGTTGTCCCAGAAAAGTTAAAGTCAACGGTTTCTGGAAGAGCGTTTGTCGTGACTGGTCAACATTCGAGGAACCCAAACGAGGTGATCACGGGTAAGCTAATCATAAATTCATACGAAGTTTATACCTTACTAGATACCGGTGCTACCCATTCATTTATTTCTCCTGCTTGTGCTCAACGTTTAAACTTGACTGCGGAGAAATTAGACTTTGACCTATCTGTGAAAACTCCGTTAGGAGAAACTTTCATCACATCCACTGTTTATAAATCTTGTTTGATTAAAGTTGGCACCATCACATTACCTTTTGACCTTATCTCTTTAAAGATACTTACTTTTGATGTGATTTTAGAGATTGATTGGTTAACTACTCATCATGCCAAATTGATTGCTTTTGTAAGGTTGTTAGTTTTCATATGCCTAAGCAACCTGTTATTCGAATTCAAGCAACCAAACCGTTGAAGTCAAACTCTTTCATATCAAGCCGTAAAGTCATTCGTTTATTGAAAAGCAGATGTCAAGCTTTCTTAGCCATGTTATGGACTTGAACAAAAATACATCAAATTTGAATGATATTTTTGTTATTAGTAAATTTCCTGACGTATTTCCTGAAAAATTTCCTGGCCTACTCCCAGAGCGTGATATTGAATTTTGTATCGACTTTGAACCCGGTACAAAACCCATTTCTAAAATCTTATATCGAATGGCTTCTATTGAACTTCTGGAGTTAAAAACCCAACTATAGAAGTTGATAACCGAGCCTCTATCTGGTGACTTCTTTTGTGGAATGTACCGAAGCCAGACTCTCCGTAGGGGACGCCATATTCGTGCGATAGTAAACTAACAGGTGTCATTGTGGCGTGCTATCCAAGGTTGGGATATGAGTCACAGTTGAGAGCAACCTAGGTCGTTAATCAAAATATGTAGCTTTCTAGGCTTAGTTTATTATTATCGGAGATTCATTGAAGGATATTCTCGAATCGCTATTCCATTAATGCAACTGACTCGTAGAGATACAAAATTCGAATGGAGCAAGGAATGTGGGAAGAGCTTCGAAGAACTCAAGAGGAGACTCATTTCGGCACATGTTCTGACCATACCATCCTGAAAAAGCGAACGTGGTAGCTGACGTGTTGAGTAAAAGATTGTATACGAGTACAAGTGTGATATTGTCAAAGACCCATTTTATATAACTTACAAATGATAGATATAGAGTTAAAGACTCTAGGGACTCACGTGGTGATATACGAGTAGAACTGACTTTAATCGATAAAGTTAAAACCGTTCAAACTACACACCGGAGCTGATGCGTATGAAGGAGAAAGTACAAGAAGTACTATTCCAGAAGCAAGAATCGATGAAGAAGGAATACTTCGAGTCCACTCCAGACTTTGTGTTCCTAACGATTCTGACTTGAAGCATAGAATCATGATGGAGGCACATAACACACCGTTTGCAATCCATCCTGGGAGTACCAAAATGTATCATGATCTTCGACATACATTTTGGTGGAACAATATGAAGAGAGAGATCGCGAAGTTTATATCGAGGTGTTTAACTTGTCAACGTGTAAAGGCGGAGCATCAAGTGCCAAAAGGTCCATTGCAACCACTTGAGATTCCGAAATGGAAGTGGGAACACATTACCATGGATTTCGTTACGGTTCTTCCCATAGTTTCTCAAGGCATAAATGCGATTTGGGTTATTGTTGATAGATTAACTAAGTCTGCCCATTTCTTACCGATACGGAAGACTTATTCCCTTGAACGTCTTGCTAGTATGTACATGAATGAGATTGTGAGGTTGCATGCCATGCCAATATCCATAGTTTCAGATCGTGACCCAAGATTTACTTCAAGATTTTGGGTTAGCTTGTAAAAAGCTATGGGTACGGATTTACAGTTCAGTTCGGCATACCATCCTCAAACGGACGGACAATCAGAGAGGAATATTCAAACTCTTAAAGATCTATTAAGACTTTGTGTCCTCGATTTCAAAGGGAGTTGGGATAAGTACCTACAATTGGTAGAATTCTCCTACAACAACAGTTATCAGGCAAGTATAGGTATGGCTCCATTTGATGCATTGTATGGATGAAAGTGTCGCTCTCTAGTATGCTGGGACGAGGTGGGTGAAGCAACAATTTTGGGACCAGAGTTGGTACGCATGACTACAGAGAAAATCCAAACGATTCGATAACGTATACAAACGGCACAGGATTGACAAAAGAGTTATGCGGATCTTCATCGAAAGGACGTGGAATTTAGTATTGGGGATCATTTATTGTTGCGTGTGGCTCCATGGAAGGGGGTTACAAGATTTGGGAAGAGATGAAAGCTCAATCCACGATTTATTGGTCCATTTCAGATTCTTGATCGAGTAAGAAATGTGGCCTATAGACTCGCGTTACCTCCAAGTATGTCTCGTGTTCATAATGTTTTTCATATATTTGTGCTTCGTAAATATGTGAAAAACCCGAACCACGTTATTGAGTTAGAACCGGACGAGATAGCCGAAGACTTAACGTATAAAGATGTACCTGTCAAGATTTTAGATAAGAAGGAGCATGTCCTACGTACGAAGGTCATACCATAAGTTAAAGTTTTGTGGAGAAACCATGCTATTGAGGAAATGACTTGGGAGTTGGAAACGGAAATGAAAGCGAGGTATCCTCATCTTTTCGAAACACCAGGTACATACGTCAATTTCGAGGATGAAATTTCATAAGGAGGGGAGGTTGTAAGACCCCAACTTATTATAAATAAAATTAAATTTCTTCTATTTATTATTTTGAAATAGTAAGGGTTGATTTGATTAATGTGGTTAGTTATGGGTAAAATGAGCAAATATTTCGAATAAGCAAGTGGTTATAAAATATTTATTTTTATCGGAGAATATTCGTTTGGTCGTGGAATATTCTTATTGTCGGGGAATATTCGTTTGACGGCGCAGCCTTGTGTTGGCCCCATAACAGAAAGTGATTGGATGAAGAAAATGACAAGTATAAGTTGTTTATAAATAACGGCGTAGTTGTTACCGTTAATACTGTTGTAATACACGGTGGTTAAAACACAGTAATACGCGTTGTTGCACAGTAGCACACGGTATTGAACCAATTATTTATTCTTACGTAAGAAGGCACTACTCAATAATTGTTACAGTAATTGTTGTTCAGTATTTTATTTTATTGATTCAATAATTGTTGCATTGATATTCTATATTACTGTTGTTTCAATAATTGTCACTACACAGTAATTTCTATTATCGAAGCAATAATTCATATTATCTGAATAATATTATTAGATAACATTATTGATAATGTCTAGAAAGTTCTTTCTAAGGAGAGGTTTGGTCACCTAATTGCGCGCCAGTAAGGAGAAATCCTTATCGGAAAGCTCCCTCTTTCCTGGGAACTGCCTGGTTGTCGATATTGTGATTCTGTAATATTATTTGTGAATAATTAATTATTGATTTATATGATTAGGAAAATATTTATTTTATTTGGATATAGATGGAGAAAATTTTTAAAGTGACAATTGTTGAAAATCGATATTTTATCTTTTCTGATAAAATAATATTTTATTATATTATTATAATATAATAATGATGTTATTTTTACAATGAATGTGGGATATATGAGTATATGAGGAGAAAGAGTATTTTTGTTGCAAAAGTTGTTTAAAGCATGTTAAACAAGTCTATAGGCCCATTTCTTGACTGAAATTTGATTATAGCCTGTAAAATCACCCGTTTGTGGATTTCTGTCAATTTCTCTTGGGAATTTAGAAAAACTTAAACTTACAAAGTTGTAGAGAATGAAATTTCCTATGGAAAAGACATGTGGTTTGAATTTTTCGGAACAAGCAATCTATTAAAAGAGTCAAGTAGAGAATAAAATCTACTATCTTCTATGATTTAAAAGGTTTTTCATCACTTTTATCGCTGAGACTCAACTTAATAAATAAACCACATCATCTCTGCACTACGGCCAATGATATTCATTAGTATCACAACCACAAATTATTCATGCACTACGGGGCCAAGAATATTTGTGTATTCATCAATGGTCATGATCATGCCAACAACTGTCCATCAATGCACTACAGCCAATAAGGACTTTTACCACATCATTTGTAACATTACGGTCATGATTATACCGAATAATCTCTGGTCATAATCATACCAAGTTAATCCATGCACTACAGGCCACAGATGACTTTCAAAATATTATAAACATGAGGATGATGACAATGATATAAGAATTCAATTAAACAAATTCAAGGATAAATTTGTAAAGATTTATAATTTAATTTATCCAGAAATCAATAACGTCCAAATTGTCAACATGATATTGCTTTGTGGAGTAAAATTCAAGAATGCTTAGAAGAATATTTCCATGAAAAGATACTGGATGAAGCACAAATATCAAGGATATTCCACTAATTTTATGGAGTATAGAAGCCAAAACTTTAATCAACTGAGTATAATAGAATATATAAAATCGCAAATAGATTTTTGTCGCCATGCGGTAATCAACGTAGACAGATTATTCCAACAGAATAATAAAGAATGGAATAACAGAAGAATTCACCAGGCGTGCGTAATCCGCACAGACAGGTTATTCCAACATAATAATAAAGAATAGAACCAGTTCATGCGTAATCCGCACAAACAGGATGTTCTAACAGAATAATAAAGAATGGAACCAGGTCATGCGTAATCCGCACAGACAGGATGTTCCAATAGAATAATAAAGAATGGAATAACAACAGAATTCACCAGGCATGCGATAGACACCACAGACAGGTTATTCCAACAGAATAATAAAGAATGGAATAACAGAAGAATTTCATCATGTATGCGGTACTTCGCATAGACATGTTATTCCAACATAATAATAAAGAATGGAATAACAACCCGTACGAGTATTGAAAGAAAATAACTCTCTTCATGAATACGAAAGAAATAATACCCCTTACCTTAAAAAACTGGATACTATAATACTGAGGTAGCAGACTTCTCTTCTTCTTTCTCTCTATAATTTCTCTCTATAATAATTGCTCTAAAGCTTTTTTGAATTGGTGAGAAATGAAGGAAGAATGAGCTTCTATTTATAGGAAAATATAGTTTTGATAATTACACATTTTGGGGCTCGAAATATTACAGTATAATACATTCCTCTTTTTCTTTATTTTTAATTTAGTCCTGCAAGTATTATCAAACTTGCACCACCTCCCCTAATAGTAAATAATGTGAATTAATAGTTCATTCATGTGACTCAATAGTATAATCATGTGAAAAAAACTAATTACAGTATAGTACCTTTAACTATACCTCCATTTTTAATTTAGTCATGCAAGTATTATCAATCTTGCACCAATTCCCCTAATAGTACAAGAGTGTGATTCAATAGTACATATATGTGAACAAATAGTTATATAAGCATGTGAATTAGTAGCAATTAATTGCTCATTTATCCGATAAATTACCCGATTTTTCAATATAACCCCAGACATCAATTATCATCGGAATAGATGTCGATTTCCACTAACACTAATAATCCCAACACAATGGAACTATCAAATTCATCTTTAATCAACACGAACTTATTCATCATTAATATTATAACTCACAATATTTAACAATCAGGTCGTTCCCAGAAAAGAGAGGGCTTTCCGATAAGGATTTCTCCTTATTGGCGCGCAATTAGGTGACCAAACCTCTCCTTGACAGAACTTCTAGACATTGTCAATATTACAAATAATAATATGAATAACTTTGTAGTCTCAATTATTGATTTAATAATAATAAATATTATGCAGATGATACTGTGACAATAATTGAATCAATAATATGAGAGATATGATGCAACAATTACTGTAGCAATAATTGAGTATAACTGAGTGACTTCTCACGTAATCATCAATAATCAATACCGTGTGCTACTATACAACCACGCGTATTACTGTACTTTTACTACCGGGTAGTTCAACAGTTTTAGCGGTAACACTTTTGTCGTTATTTTTAAAAAAAGATAATTCTGTCGTTTTCTAACTACGACAATACTTCCGTTTTGGGGTCTACCAATGATTGTGTCGTCGTACGAATATTCCCTGTTAAAACGAATATTCCCCGACCAATCGAATATTATATAACCACTTGCTTAATTTACAAAATTTGTAAATATTACCCACAACTATAGCATTATATCAAATCCACATCATAATATTCAAAAATATATTTCGAGAAAATTATTCTTTATTCATAAAAGTTGGGGTCTTACACTCTGGGCCAGAGTTCTGTTTCGGTATTGGTGGTCGGGGTCGGGCCTTCAAACTCCTTGGGCCAAAGCCCAGACAAACGTATATAAGCTTGGTGGGATTGGGCCTGTACAGTGGCGCAGCCCATATGCAGAGTCTAGAGTTATAAGGGGTTTATGTGGTTAATGGCTCTAGTTCTAATCATATTCGAATAAGGTAACTCCAAAGGTAGTATTAGAATTGAATTCTACTTACACCTTTTAAGGAGATTGTGTTGGACCCAAATATAGGTAACTACCATATTTAGGAGTCCTAGTCCAACTCAGAGAGGGATTCTAGGGAAGTGAGAATGGCTATAAATACAAGGCTTGACTACAATTAACAGGTAATACATCTTTGAGCACTAAACACTAAAGCCTCCATTGTTAAACCTTGTGAACGGCCTGTACTTATTCTCACACCGGAGTTATCCCCCGGCGGCACAAGCCGTCAAGCTTCGTATGATCTGTTATTGTGAAGGTTCAAGCGCATAGATTTGGTGATTGGACGCGCCAGCGAAACTTGGCGTTAACAAATATCAATTGCTTGTTTGGTGTAGCCGCAACTGTCATGAGTTGGTTAAAAATATTTTATTTTTGAGTGATTTATAATACTTTATATTTTCTGGTAATTACAAAAAGTGTTTTTGGTGACCGAAATGTTTGTTGAATTTCCACTTGAAGCTGTAGCTAGATAAGCTTAATTATATTGGTATACTTGTTAGCTCATCTATATATGAAGTATTATCTTAATTAAGAAAATACGTACTCTTATATTTTTAAAAATAAAAGAGGTGATTTAGAGATATATTCTAAAGTGCAATATAAGTGACTAAACGCATAAGAATGAAATTAGACTACATTTTGATCTAAATTTTATTATATGCACTACAACTTCATATTCGATATATATATATATATATATATATATATATATATATATATATATATATATAGGAATATATTCGCACTCACAATGTACAATTAATTATATAAAAAGTAAAATATCATCATCACATCTACGTAATTGTAATTGTATCGCGCCATACAACAACTACAGTTGAGTGTGTTAGGACAAATGCATATTTGATTTGATCATGATGAAATAATATATATTTGTTGTGAGACCCCAAATTTTATGAATAAATATTTAAATTTCTCGAAATATTTTTTTGAATATTATGGTGTGGATTTGATATAATGTTATAGTTGTGGGTAATATTTATAAATTTTGAAAAGTAAGCAAGTTGTTGTATAATATTTGATTGGTCGGGGAATATTCTTTTTGTCGAGGAATATCCGTACGACGACACAATCATTGGTGGATCCCACAACGAAAGTATTGTCGCAGTTAGAAAACGACAAAATTATCTTTTTATAAAAATAACGGCGAAAGTGTTACCGTTAAAACTGTTGAACTACCCAGTAGTAAAAGTAAAATAATATGCGTGGTTACATAGTAGCACACGGTATTGATTATTGATGCTTACGTGAGAAGTCACTCAGGTATACTCAATTATTGCTACAGTAATTGCTGCATCATATTTCTCATATTATTGATTCAATTATTGTTACAGTATCATCTGCATAATATGTTATATTATTAAATCAATAATTGAGACGGCAAAGTTATTCATATTATTATTTACAATATTGACAATGTCTTGAAGTTCTGTCAAGGAGCGGTTTGGTCACTTAATTGCGCGTCAATAAGGAAAAATCCTTATCGAAAACCCCCATCTTTCCTGGGAACGACCTGGTTGTTAAATATTGTGCATTATAATATTAATGATGAATAAGTTCGTGTTGATTAAAGATGAATTTTATAGTTCCATTGTGTTGGAATTATTTGTGTTAGTGGAAATCAACATTTGTTTCGATAATAATTGATGTCTGGAGGTTATATTGTTCAATATGGTATTCGGGGAACTTTTTGTGTCAGAGTACTATTCACGAATTACTATTCACGAGTTACTATTCACCCGTAAGATATATTTCTTTTCGGTCCAAATTATTTTTGGGTACAATATTATTCCACGAGGAGATGTGCTAATTTTTCAGACCGTTGGTTGAAGATATAATAGTAAATCAATATGGACTGCTGGTGGAAAGTTATAATAGTAAATCAATATGGATCGCTGGTTTAAAGTTTTAATAATAAATCAGTATGGACCGTTGCTTTAAGTTTTAATAGTGAACCAATATAGACCGTCCGTTTAAAAGTAAATCAATATGGACCGTTCATGAATTTGTTACTATTCAGTCCATTCTCCTATAAATGGATGCTCATTCCTTCATTATTTCTTACGAATTCACTGAAACTCTAGAGAGAGAAACAATTGAGAGAAAGAAGAAAAGTATTCTGCTACTTCATTACTCCAATATCCAATTTCTTCTAAGGTAGGGGATATTATTTGTTGTACTCGTAAGGGGTATTCTTTATTTCTTATTCATGAAGAGAAATTCTGTTATTCCATTCTTTATTATTCTGTTGGAATAACCTGTATACGCGGGATACCCTATACTTAGTGAAATTCTTCTGTTATTCCATTCTTTATTATTATGTTGGAATAACCTGTCTATGTAAAGTACTGCATACATGGTGAAATTCTTCTGTTATTTCATTCTTATTAATTATTCTGTTGGAATAATCTGTTTATGCGAAGTACCGCATACATGGTGAAATTCTTCTAATATTCCGTTCTTTATTATTCTGTCGAAATATCTTGTCTGTGCGTTTACGTCGGACCTGGTTCCATTATTTATTATTCTGTCGAAATATCATGTCTATGCGTTTACGCCGAACCTGGTTCCATTATTTATTATTCTGTTGGGAATAACCTGTCTATGCAGTCTATCGCACGCATGGTGAATCCTTCTGTTATACCATTTATTATTATTCTGTTGGAATAACATGTCTATGTGAATTACCACATGCATGGTGAATGATCCTTCGTATTCATTCCTTATTAAATTGTGGAAATGATTTGTCAACGTGGATTACCGCATGGCGGGCGAAAATCCATTTGCAGTTTTATATATTCTATTATACTCAGTCGGTTAAAGCTTTGGCTTCTATACTCCATGAAATTAGTGTAATATCCTTGATATTTGCGTTTCATCTAATATTTTTTCATGGAAACATTCTTCTGAGCATTCTTGAATTTTACTCCACAAAGAGTATCATGTTGACAATTTGGACGTTATTGAGTTCAGGATAAATTAACTTATAAATCTTTAAAATTTATTCTTGAACTTGTTTATTGAATTGTCATCATCCTCATGCTTATATTATGTTAAAAGTCATCTTTGGCTTACGTGCATAGATGGACTTGGTATGATTATGACCATGTATTATTTGGTATAATCATGAACATAATGTGACAAATGATGTGATAAAAGTCCTCATTGGACTGTAGTTCATTGGTGGACAGTTGTTGGTATGATTATGACTAGGGATTATTCGGTATAGTCATGACCATTGATGATTACATGAATATCCTTGGCCGTAGAGCAGGGATGATTCGATTTTATTTATTAAGTCGAGTCTCAGCGATAAAGTTGATGAAAAACTTTTTAAATCATAAAAGATAGTAGATTTTATACCTTACTTGACTCTTCTAATGGATTGCTTGATCTGTTGCAGCTAAACTTGTTGTCTATTATATTCTATCAATTTAACATTATTGAAGGCTAATAATAATTTATTCTGCATTATCTTAGTCATAATATTTCTTACTGGACTAGTTGAGCTCACCCTTTCTTTCATTGTTCTCTTCAGGAAATGAGAACGTAGCTGGGACTAGTCGGGGAACAGAGTGATGGTCCTAGATAGTGCATTATTAGTCCTCACTATTCTATGAAATAGTGTGATAATAAATGTAATGAGGACTCTATTGAGTGTGGATATTGTCTAGATGACAATATTTGTATTAAAACTCACAGCCTATGTTTTGTCGTATTGTACACGACTGTTGTATAATTAAGTTGTATTTGTATTCAGTACCTTGTATCTGGCGACCCAAGATGGGTGATGTATACCTGTTTTGGGGGCGTCACATTTGTATCTAATAACTTTTGTGAAGTCCTTATAATAAAATTAATGTAAAAGAATTTAGATTAGAAGATCAAACATGTTAGGTTGATCTATTTCGTTTAGTAACTGAATGTATATATATATAGGAAATTAAACGATCGTCAAGTTGTTTAGGAAATCATAAATTTACGTGAATGATTGTAGGACATGTTGATCAAAATTTGCAAAGTCTACTTTGAAATTGTAAAATTAATTTGCCAAGAGATCGTACTCAGAGATCGTAAAGTAAAGCATGTTGAAGATCGTAGAGTTTGAAAAAGATCTTAGAGCCAATTGAAAACCGTAGAGTCTGAAAAGAGATCGTAGAGCTCATTGAAGACCGTATAATCTGAAAGAGATCGTAAAGCTCATTGAACGTAAAGCTTGCCAATCGTAGAGTCATCTAGCTAGGTACTCTACAACCACCATTAAAATCTACAATTAGGAAAACCCTAGAGTATATTAGCTCTGACAATTGACTGACATTTTCAATAACCGTAGAGGGAGGATCCCAAGATAGTTGTTGAACATCTTAAGATTAAAAAAAGAAGAGCGGGTCGAAGTGTCTAACAGCTAGTTTGGCGAAGTGACAGCGACCCACATGTAAGTCACTGCAACAGCCTGATGTGAGATATCAAAACTGAAAGCAAGCTGACACATACTATCTAAAAGTCAACAATTAGAGATCATCTAGGATTGGAGTATTAAATGAGCAACGACAACTTTCAAACGGGACAATCTTGAGGCGTCTATAAGAGGCATGCATATCCAATCCAACAGTAACGGTCATATATCAAACTGTTGCCATTTCAAAAAGGCTCTACTATACTATCTTAAATCTAGAACATCTTGTTCTACTACTTTGTCATTTAGTGTTGATCTTAAAGCAACTTAGCGACACCCCAAAACACTTTATGCATTTTGTGATTATTCAGGTCTTAGTGACCTAATTTGTGATCAGGTAGTGACCTTTTGTAACCAAGTCTAAGTGATTTGAAGGTTTTTGAGTGAACCAATTTTAGTGACTTGTTCCAAGTATAAATGACTTGAAGGAATCTTTGTGATTCAGTTATTGTAATTGTTCTTTGTGAATCTTAATGATCACCCCATCCTTAGTGGATTTTTTACTCGAGAAGTGAAAGAGTGGACTAGGAGATCTTTGTACTCCGAATCACTTAAAATATCTTGTCTCATTTATTTTCAACACTTGCATTTCTACTAAGTCATTTATATGACTTAATTCCCTCTGTGTGCTAAACTTAAAACTATGACTTTCCTAAATCTTTGAAAGTGAATTTTGTAATTATCATTCCATTGTTCATAATTAAATAATATAATATATATAATAAAAAAATAAATTAAATTAAATAATATAAGATATAAATAAAATAAATTAATTTTAAAAATAAATTGCTTTGTATAATATAATATAAGACAAAATAAATAAAATAAAATAAAAAAACAATACGATAAAATAAAGTAATTAATTAACATAAATAAATTAAGTAAATTAAATTAAGATAAATATTATAATATAATATAATATAATTCAAATAAATATATAGTATGAAATAAAATAAATTATTACTATATGAATTGGCATAGAATAAGGGATGTCATGCCTGGTCAGTTGACTCACTCAGCAGATGGAAATGAATGGAAGAATTTTGATGCATATTTTCCACAATTTGTGGACAAAGTTAGGAATGTCAAGTTTTGCATGGCTACAAATGGCTTTTGTCCATTTAATAATTTTAGTTAGCCTTCACTACCAAAAAATGGGGCTTCAGCAACAACTGATTTTCGTTGCTAAAGGTGCCAAATTTTGTTGCAAAAGGGTTTTGGCAACGACTTTACTGTCGTTGCGTCTTTCATTGCGCAATAAGCGTTGCTAATTGTTCCGCAACGAACATATTTTTTTCGTTGCCAAAAGTAATACATTTTGCAACGAAATTTGGCTTTCGTACAGAGATATCGATCCTTTAGCAACAAAATGTATTGTTGCAGAATAATTAAACTTTCGTTGCTAAAAAGCCCATTTTGTTGCAAAAGCCTTCTAATTGGCAACGAAATGAACTCTTTTTTTTTTGCAACGACCATGCATTTTTGTTGCAATTTACACCATTTTACGACATTTTTCGTTGTAGTAAATTATGAAAATTGTTGCCTAAGCTTGCTTTCGTTGCAGAATGTAAACTTTTTAGCAACGATTTTCGTTGCTGATTATATTATTTGGCAACGACATTATGCTGAATCAGCAACGAAAATGTTTGTTGCTGATTATTTTTCAATAACAACGAAAGTCGTCGATTAGCAACAACATTATATGTTGCCGTTTCTTTATATGTGCAACGAAAGTTGATATGATTTGTAACGATAAAAAATGTTGCCTTTTATTTTAATACTAGCAACAATATTCTCTCCGTTGTTATTAGGTTAATTTTTTGTTGCCAAATATTATATTTTTAATGCCATTAGCAACGAAAATTTGTTGCTAAATGTATAAAAAATTGTTGTTATATTAAAACTTGTTCAATGCTTTTGTAACGAATTATATTGTTGCCAAATTAAAATTTGACATTCTTTTTGTGTACCTGACTAGCTCAATGTCCCCATAACAAATAATGGCAAAAATACAAAAAACTAAAATATTATTAACTTAATAAAATCATCCACTACATAATCATTCATTATCTTTACAATTAACCATCTAAAATTATCACAGTTCTTCAATCAAAGTATATATCTACATATATAGATAGTGCACTTCATAATTTTGTCCCCTGTCTTCCGTAAACGTAGCACGAAAATTTGATACCCAGTATTGTAAGGCAGGTCGTAGAAGCAGTCTTCCTGCACATATTTAAAAATAATAGCAAGTCGAAAAAATGAAGCAAATAGGTCACTAGATGCATTTAGTGTCAAAATCAATACACAAAAATAATAGAGTTGCTACGTGGTACAAATGTATACCGTATTGCTCATAAGCAGAAAAAGACAAATAGAAAATCACAATATCATTTGCTACAAATCCAAATAGAAAATGAACCTTCAGTGCGACTATATGATTGCTCTGTTACATGAAAAAATTAGAATCTTAATCGGCCATTTCATGAACCTTCAGTGCGACTATAAATGTTAAAATATACATATACTTTTACAACATAACGAGCTATACAATTGTGTATGAGTTTGCACCAACTGCCTTAATATATATCAGGAAGCAATCAATTTTTAGTTGATAATTTTATTTATATACGGCTTTAGTGAAGACAAACCAGCTTAACCTCAGACTCCACATCAGAATCTTTGTCACACTATAACTGTTACAAATTGAACTTTTCAAATAAAGTTTGGGAACTTTTTTAGTAATTTTATTTAAGATAATATATAGATGTAGCACAAGCACACAAGTTAAGTACTGACTTACTCTACCATATGTAGTAGATTAAACAAAGATGAATTTATGCTAAGAAACAAACAAACTTCTGAAAATTTATTGTAGACTGCAAGAAATTAAAAACTATTGTAAATAAATAAAGTTACCTTGTATTGTCATGATTAGGGTAGTTATCTACATATGAAAGATCCCCTACAAACAACACATCTTTTCCTTTTGTTGGATTTAGTTCATAATGGTTAAGTGTCTGATTCGAATCATAACTCTGACCAAGATCCCCTGCAATAAAATTATTAATAAAGTGAATAAAAGGTATATAGACAACAAAAAAAATGTCATATAGATTCATGATGTTACATCGCAACTGTGTTTTCCCTTTTGAGATTCATCTAAACATGCAAAAAACTCTAGCAATTAGTCTATTTAAAAATTCTTTCTTTTTTGGTACTTCTTTATTAAGTCCAGTTGTCCAAAGTAGTACAATACATTCACATTTATTCAATTTAACTCTTTAAAAGGCATAAAGTAAAAAAGCTTAGAATTCGCCAACAAGACAGAAGATTATTGAACAAATGTCAAAACTATTCATTAGCCCTTAGTTTACCAATGAGGCCAAAAGTATATGGGACATCAGGTCCAACTATAGGAGGAGTGATGAACCAGAAAGTTAGCAGAGAATGTCCAATCCCAACTTTGTAGTAATACTTGGTATCAAACTACCAAAAAGAAGTAACTAATTAGTATTAATGCATGATCACATTCATCATTTTTGAGAGAAATCCTCATAATTCCAAACATATTTTATACCAAGAAGCTCAAAAATCGAAACTATCCATATTAAAATGAACCATGAATATAAGGAAATCACGAGAAAGCCAGAACATCCAAATAGCAGTTCCCGAAGCAGAGATATTCCCCCCTAAATAAATCTCATACATATATTTATTTACAATTATTGAGCTGAATAATATGAAAATTTATTCTTTGAATAATACGTACAAAGCAAGACTACTGTAGACATTTTATTTTTGGTTAAAACTGTTGAATTTAAATTGATTTTGTGATTCACGTACATACAAACCGCAATGACTAGTCCAATCTCAACACTGCTAATTGGTTCTATATTGAAAATTACAGTTTATTCTAAAGCAAACCCTTTTATTTAATGAATATGAATGTAAATAAAACTGACCTAGTTTATATCCAAACAAGAGTTTGTGTTTCTTGTGGCTTCAAAAATATATTTCTAATGTATGAAGTAGCTGAAATCTTTGTTCTGTTCCTTTCTAAGACTGAAACATATTTTTACCACATATTCAGTTAGGAGGCATTTTCCTGCATCTTCTGTGATCTCCAGTCTTGTGGTAATAACCGCTCTTCAGTTCCCTCAAGTCTCCACAACAAAGAATAATCATAGAATCAAGATTACCACATGCATCATGGTCAAGTTGTAAGGAATCTGCAAGGGTTTATTCAGTTAATTAAATTTGAATTTGAAAAACAAAACCAGTTATTATTCAATGCCAAATAAGGCTCATCACTTACACAAACTAGATACTTACAATCAATGGAGCAAAGGAGATTCTTGCTTGCGATGTCTGTATCTTCAGGAGTTGATGACACAGCAAAAGAAAACCAAGAACGCAATATTTGATTGGCATCCATTCCTCCCCTAAAAGACGGACATTTAATAAAAATGTGCATATATATGTGATCCCCAAAGAACATATACTATTTTTTGTAAGAGGTTGCCAACCTTATTATTTCATCAACAGAAGCAGCATTGCTTTTCTCTATACTTAGCAAGGATTCTTGAGCACTGCTCCACAGCTGTTGTCCCCTTTTAATTTGCCTTTTGTAAACTGCCAATTTGCATATAATTGACTAATAAATTTAAGGTTTATTAAAGAAGGGGGAAATAAGAATAAAATGCGTTCATAATTATATATAATCATCCTTTATCCAAAAATAAATATCATTATCACAAGTGGCTGATACATACCAATTCTGAAGAACCCCCTCCAGATCTTTCTTTCCACTTTCGACTGCGGCAGAATCCTCAAGATAATGTGCTTCAGCTTTGTCAATGTAACTAGACCATTCGACTTCGACAGAAGATGTTGAATCTTGCATAGTTGACATTTCTTGCTGTAATCTGCCTGTTCTGCTAGCAGCACTCTCCCGAAGGTCTGTAACTGCAACTTGGACCTGAACGGAGTGCACAAAAGCTCGGATTTTCAACTAACCTTTAAAAAGTATGATTGAAGCAATAAATTATAAATAGTGCACCTTTAATTGCTAATAGGCAGATTAGACATTTCAACAAGTAAAATGAACAAATTTCAGTCTAAATACACATTAGGGTGTGTTTGTGAGTTTTGATTTTGAAGGAATGGGAAGGCATTTTGGAAAGAAGAACTTTCCCTTCCCAAAACTCACAAACAGAAGTGTCTCCATTGATGATAGCAACTAATGCCTCCGCTGATATTCGAAACCATGACCCTAGTGCTACAAAGGAAGCAGTGGATCTATACCAAACAAGCCTAAAGTGTAACAATCCTTTAAAAATGTCAGAATCCTACAAAACTGCACGTCCAACATTTCCGGAAGAAGTTCAAAAGCTGCCCACGAGCCCAGGCCAGCTTGGCTCCACTAAGCCCGACTTGAGCTCGTTAAATGAGTTGAGCTCGAACAAACTCCTTTACCCGTTTAGTAAAACAGGCCAAGCTCGAACAATATGGTGTTTGGCTATAGTAAGCTTGAGTAACATTTAATTAATTAACATTTTAATCTCATTTCATACCTAACTAAGCCATGTATGTATGTTATCACGTTTAGAACTTTAAGTACACAAGTTACTTTAAGTTCGTTCTTAAAGTTTCAAGTTTTCTTTAGAAATCATTTTCAACTAAGCTATTGTAAGTTGATAATAAGTAAGGCAACTTTAAATCACTTCTCATGCTTAGGTATACTAATAACTCAACAATATTTATGTGTTAAAATATCATAACTTCAAAGACTCAAGGTTCGTTAATATTCGTTTTCAAAACTCCAAGTTTCTTTTCAAAACACATACTAAATCATGCTAAATCATTCCATTAGGAGTAAGGTAATCTTATATGTCATGTCTATTATCATGCATATTTATATTTTATCACTTAAAATAATATATTCCATCGTCGGGAGCACTATACTTGCGTATGTGCTTGTCCAACACCCTCTGATCGCCTTCGAATACGTAACAGTCACACAGATGGACATTTTTACCCCTCTTAATGACTTCAAATCGAAAAACATAAAGTATGAACGTTGTAAGTCTATTCGCTCTCGTTCCGGATCATCTTGAATCTTCTCAATCAGACTTCATATGAAAAAGTAATGCCTATTTTAGTAAAATATGTTCGGTTAAATTTTCTCAACATTTACAAGTTAGACTACCCCCGTCGGGGCGGGGGTTTTACACTATAATAGTCCGCCAGGGCGGGCATGGCTACTGCAGAACCCCCCGCCGGGCCGGGCATAACTGTTGTAGTTGGAAAATTTTATTTCCCCTTCTACGAACCAACACGCCAAAATTGCAACCCAACAATAATATAATGATACCCAATTGATATAATTTACTACCAAGCATCCCTAGCATGCTTCTAACAATTCCAAACACATAAACACTCAAATTCAAGAGTCAATTCATGAGTTATGCCATTTTTCCAAAGTTTAACACATTTAGCGACTCTCTTAACTACGGATTCGTTACTTGACCAAATTACTTCGTTTAATTTTCATTGATTTCATATTTAACCATATTAACCATAAAATTAGCATCAATGGACAAATTCTATCATGCTTCAACCATAAAATTTTTAACTCAAAACAAGTATTTTTAACACTTTTCTAGGAACTTTGCAAAACTTGAATTTAAGAACATATAAAAGGATATTACCTTATTAATGCTTGATTGGCTAACTATTGATCTTCAATCTTCCAATCTCAGATTGCTCTCACTAATGACAACTCACTCTTAATAGGAATCTTAACATAATATCTCAGCAAATGGAAATGAGAAGGAGGAATCCCCATTTATAGAGAAATTATTGTCCATACAATGATTTTGCCCAACAATTTAAACCAATAGGAAGAAAAAGAAGCCATTAGATTGAAGGGGTTTGGTGAAAAGAAGTTATCTACTCCCTCTCCTCCATTCCTTAGCTCATTATCATCTCTATCAACCATGAGTAGGAGTAGGATAGGCCAATGGCCTATTCACGTGTATGAGAGAAATGAGACTCTCTAATAAGGACAAAATCTTATAACTCAGCACTTTAGGAATTTGGCTCATCTAGTAGATTTTAATAGCTTAATATTGCTACATTATATAAAGTTATGAGTACATATACACAAACATATATGTACACCCACATAAGTACATTCATCCTTTAAATATACATCAATATATAATGTAAGACCCCAACTTATTATAAATGAAATTGAATTTCTCTATTTATTATTTTGAAATAGTAAGAGTTGAATTGATTAATGTGGTTAGTTATGGGTAAAATGCGCAAATATTTCAAATAAGCAAGTGGTTATAAAATATTCATTATTATCGGGGAATATTAATTTGATCGTGGAATATTCTTCCTGTCGGAGAATATTCGTACGACGACGCAGTCTTTTGTGGGCCCCATAACGAAAAGCGATTGAATGAAGAAAATGACAAGTATAAGTTGTTTATAAATAATGACGTAGTTGTTACCGTTAATACTGTTGGAATACCCGGTGGTTAAACCACAGTAATACGCATTGTTGCACAGTAGCACACGGTATTGCACCAATTATTGATTCTTACGTAAGAAGACACTACTCAATAATTGTTACAGTAATTACTATTCAATATTTTATTTTATTGATTCAATAATTGCTATGCTGATATTTTATATTACTGGTGTTTCAATAATTGTCACTACACAGTATTTTCTATTATCGAAGCAATAATTCATATTATCTGAATAATATTATTAGATAACATTATTGGCAATGTCTAGAAAGTTCTGTCTAAGGAGAGGTTTGGTCACCTAATTGCGCGCCAGTAAGGAGAGATACTTATTGGAAAGCCCCCTCTTTCCTGGGAACGGTCTGGTTGCCAGTACTGTGATTCTAAAATATTATTTCTAAATAATTAATTATTGATTTATATGATAAGGAAAATATTCATTTTATGTGGATATAGATGGAGAAAAATTTTTAATGTGACAATTGTTGAAAATTGATATTTTATCTTTTTCGATAAAATAATTCATTTAAATATATTATTATATTTTAATAATATAATAATGGTGATATTTTTATAATGAATTTGGGATATATGAGTATATGAAGAGGAAGAGTATTTTTATTGTAATAAATGTTAAAAAAACATATTTTTCATGTTGGTGGACCCATTTCTTGACTGAAATCTGATTATAGCCTGTAAAATCGTCCGTATGTGGATTTCGGTCAATTTCTGTTTGGAATTTAGAAAAACTTTCTTCTGTAAAGTTGTTGATAATAGAATTTCCTATGGAAAAGACATAAGGTTTGAATTTTTCTAACAAAATGGCTATTTATTATGAATTATTGAAGTTCTGAAATTTCAGAATAATTGATTTTTGAAGTTTTAAATATTTTTTATAAGAAAAATGTTTTTTTTATTTAGGTGAGGTGTGGTGGCTGATTTGAATCATATTTTGTGTGCGTAAGAATTTAATAAATATATATTAATATTTTATTAAATTTTCTGCTTTGGTGTTCTAAGCATTTTCCTATAAATAGGGTGCTTAGGTTAGAATTGAAAAACACACCAGAGATTGAAGTTTTCTCTCTCTATATTATCGAGCGTATTCTTGTGAGTATTTTAAGACTTTGAGTGTTGCTATACGGTACAAGTTCCCTTCAGCTCTATATCTAGTATTCAGTCAGAAGTACTGTCTTTGCGAGGTAAGGGATGTCATTTTCTTCGTAAATGATATTATTTCTTTCAATATCATTATGCCGAAATATTGGTCTGAACTTTTTATCAAATTTGGAACTTTTTGTGTCGGGGTTACTATTCACGTATACGGTACTATTCACGTATACGGCACTATTCACGAATACAGCACTATTCACGAATACGACATTATTCACCGAAAAATAAAATTTTCTTCTTTTTATCCAAGATGTCTATTATGGTTACTATCTTTGATTGTATCCATATTTTGATCTTTATTTTTGAATTCTGTTTTAAAATTTGTTATTATAGAGTATTATTGAACTTGGATAAAACTGTAATACGAATCCCTAATATTTGTTCTTTTGCTTCGTTGGATTCATTTTCTTTAAAATATTTTTCATCATCCTCAGTCCTAAATGATGATATTACTGAATATCTTTGTTCTGTAGTGCAAAAATGAATGATTTCTGATGAATATCTTTGGCCCGTAGTGCAAAAATGAACAGTTGTTTAGATAAACATGACCAACTATAACTACAACTTTATTAATATAACTGTCGTGCAAAATACGACAACACTTAAACAGTGAGTTTAAATACAAATAATGTCATCTAGACAATATCCACACTCAAATAAGTCCTCATTACAATTATTGATACACTATTTTACAAAATAGTGAGGACTACTAAAATAACTTCTAGAACCATTATTCTACACCCCGACTAGTACTCGCTACATTCTCGCCTCCTGAGAAGAAAAATGGAACAAAAAGGAAAAGGGTGAGCTCAACTAGCCCAGTAAAGAATATTATGACTAAGATAATATAGAACAAATTATCGTTAGTCCTCAACAGGGAAAAATCTAATAGAATACAATAGACAACAAGTTTTAAATCAATATTCGCAGCGGAAATAATAATTCATTAGAAGAGTTAAATAGAGAATAAAATCTACTATCTTCTATATATGAATTTAAAAGTCCATCGTCAATATTTTATCCCTATAACATCAATCAACATATATCTGGAATCAAATATTCATCTTTGCACTACAAGCCAAAGATATTCAATAGTTGGTCATGTTTATCTAAACACCTGTTCATTTTTGCACTACGGGCCAAAGATATTCATCAAAAATCATTCATTTTTGCACTACAAAACAAAGATATTCAGTAATATCATCATTTAGGACTGAGGATGATGAAAAATATTTTAAAGAAAACGAATCCAGCGAAGCAAAAGAACAAATATTAGGGATTCGTATTACAGTTTTATCCAAGTTCAATAACATATTACTATTACTATTTATAACTATTTATAACATATTCAATTTATATCGTGAATGAAAATATTTAAATATTCTTTATAACATTCGCGGTAATATAATAACTCAAGTTATTAAAACAACTTAGTTTTCTTTTATAACTTTAACCCTCTTGAAAATACATTACTATAATTAAAATTATGTATTTCACCATAACATAACATAAGATGTTTTGTCATGTTTTCTCTAAATATAGGAACTAATCATAATAAAACGATTTACTCATTTTCTTAAGATATTATTCTTAATATAATATCTATGTATTATTAAAATATTTACATGCACGACACACGTACACACTATATATATAAAATAAGTTTATTTCCTATTATGATAAATTGTTTCCATCAACTTATATAGCAAATATATTTTAATATATTTATCATATTACTTAATCATACACATTACCTCAAAAAAAGCTATATAAGGTAATATCAAAATAATATTCCCCCATTTTATTAAAATAATCAAATGCTAGAATTTATTTTAATACCCTTTATTAGAAATATACTATAATCATTTCTCTTTCCTTTCTATAGATTATCTCAACACAATTTCTTTAATATATAAATTTAACCATATCTCAATATTAATCAATAAATCTCTAACCAATATTTATCTAAAGATATATCGATTTTCTTCTCCTAGCACACATCGAGTCTTTAATAGTATTCAATATAGTACACTGAGTGGTTTTACACAAACAACCAACAAATTAGTTTCCGTCTCGTCTACACTATTTTCACAGTGAGTTAGATCGGTCACTAATCCGTATATACCTCTGCTTTCTGAATTAATCGTTTAGCCCAACTCCTATACCTCCACCATTAAAGGTGCGGTTGTACTGCCTTAGACTTGATACTTACTCGCACATATACTCAAGAAATTGGTGATTATCCAAGATATTTAATGTCACCAACTTACTATGATAAAATAATTTCATATAAATTATTTAATATCGATAAATAAATTTCTATCCATCTTCTTTACTTCAAATAACTCGCCTCTTTAATAAATAACAAATATATGATAATAATATATTTATTAAACACAGAAATCACTTATTGCATAGTTTATATTACCCCATGCAACACCATATTCTAGTTATTTTCGACAGAATTTTCGACGAACGTAATCATGACGCACGCCTTTATATCAGACTATAATGCTGACGGAATATTTCGTCGAAAATAGCCTAATTATGACAGAATAAGGCTATTTTCGACAGGATATTCCGTTGGAATTGAGACTCTTTTTTGTAGTGATTTTTTCAAAAGATAATACTAGAGGTCTCAAAAATTTTCTTCTTTTTCTTTCTTCTTTTCTTAAACTCCAAACAAAAAATATTAAAATGTCACTCCATGAAAAACAAAAATGAATTATATATAATGTTGAAAGTGACAACTATTCAGGTAGTAATATATATAATGTGGAAATTTTGATTGGAAGCTTGAAAACGAAGAAATGATTTGTTTTCTTTATGGGAATTATTATTGACATTTTAAATTTTATCACAAAAACAAACATATTTGTTAACGCCAAGATCTTTTGCCACGTCCCAATCATGTAAGACGTCCTGATCCTGCAGAGTAAACACAGTCAACACCAAAAGCTTGACGGCTAGACTGTCGGGGGATAGCTCAGGCGCGAGAGTCAGTACAGGCTATTAAAAGGGTTAACAATGGAGGATAAAATGTCTAGTGTCAGAGAGATAAGAATTGCGTGTTGTGTGTATGCGTACCTTTTCTTGGAGATTTTCTTGTTAGGTTATACTCTCTTGCCTGGTTTACCGTGCCACCAACTCTTATCTGACACAACCCCCTACCTCTCCCTGATTTCAGCCGGATGCATGCAGGTTGTCACCTTTTTTCTCCTACTGTACATGTCGCCGGCCGAATAAAATCTCATCCACATTAATGATCTGCAGACTTTGGGTCAACAGCCTTCCTTTTTCATCATTACAA
This sequence comes from Panax japonicus, assembly GCA_020205505.1. NCBI lineage: Eukaryota > Viridiplantae > Streptophyta > Magnoliopsida > Apiales > Araliaceae > Panax > Panax japonicus. Next base: position 5,803,503 of record CM035105.1, read on the forward strand.
GTCAAAGACTTCGATATTAAAAGATATAATGGATCAACCCATTGACCCGGCCCAATATTAAGGAGATATAAGGTAAGGATTAGGCCCAATAACTTTAAGACCCAATAGTGGAAATCCAATGGACTTAATTAAATAAATAAGCCCAATCCATAAGGCCCAATAGGAGAAATATCATGACCCAACATTGCCCCTAGGCTCATCATCCATTCCTTCACCGGTTCGCGAACCTAATCCTGTCTGATCACCTTTTCTGGAAAACATATATATGGATCCATCACCAACTCGTGATCGATCCATGCCTTCTCCTTCAAGGCAATCATCATCCGAATTTCAACGTGATGTTATGGCCTCTCCAACTATGTGGCCTCGGTTTAATGCCAACTTCCCCTTTAGACTGTTTGATGTTTTTGTCCTTGAGACTGATGACCATCGATTCGATAACAGTTCGAACAATGGATCTGCTTAAGGATTGCATGAGCTATCTGGCGAAGGTAAATGATTTTCTCTTTAATTTCCGTGTTTATCTTTATACTAAGATATTTGAAACCGATCAAATAATGTTGAATCATGTGTAGGCGAATGTTGTATTCGGACGTCTGGGTCCAAAGTCTGCTAAAGTTGAAGCCAAAGAAGAGGCAATAAGAAAGGAGAACGTCATCCTGAAGTCGGCTTTGGCTCGGGAACGAAATCAACGCGAAGGCATTCTTCACACTAATGAAGGTCTTCGAAAGGAGTTGGCTCAGACTAAGGAAGAGGTGAAAACGTCCAAGGAAGAATTAAAGTTATCCAAGGCCAACCACGAGGAGGTTGTCAAGATGAATGTTGACCTGGTTCAACGGAGTGAACTGAGGATGGAGAAAGTTAAGGAGTTGAATGCCAGCAACAAGATTTTGGCCAAATCGATTGAAAAGCTGGAGTTACAAGAGACTCGTCATCTGCATAGGCGTCAGAAGCTCGAAGAAGAAATCAGGGAACTCTGAGCTCTTCGGGATCTGGGACCCCCCTTAACCGATGATCTCCGCAAGCAAATATGAGAAGAGTATCGGAAGTCAGATGAGATCAGCGGGGAAATTATGAAGATCCATTCTGAAAGCTATGAGCTCTGTCGAAGTCGCGACAAGGAGAAGTTGATTGCAGTTAACGTGGATCCGTCACTGCTCGACTCGTCAGATGTAGAGGATGATGCCTGATGATGTTGTTTGCTTCATTTTGATTTTTCAAAATTTATGTGAAAATGATCTGTTTTTTTGGTGGTTATTTTTAAGAACTTTATCAGAAAATTTTTAATTTTATGTAATAGTTTAGTATTATGGTTGGATGAACGAATCCTCAAATTTATTTATCATGGCTTCTGTTTTGATTCATTTCTTATCAATAAGTCAGCTGTTATGATCTTGAATGAACTTTACTCAGATTGTGAATCGGATAAGGCATATAATAGTTAAGTTGAGAAATGAAATGAACTGAACACAATGAGCTGAACTGAATGAACCGAACTCAACACTTTGAACAAAATAAAGTAATCTATACTTATCGTTTCTGAAGTGTGAGGCAAGTTGTGTATAAGATGAATTTGGCTAATCCTCTTTGCATCATCAAGATCTCGTTTACCACTCGGGGTAGAACAAGTATATAAGGACATTTGTTTACCACTCGGGGTAGAACAATTTTATAAGGGCCATGGAATTTGTCTACCACATGGGATAACAAATTCATAAGGACACTTTTGACAATAAGGCTCCCATCGAATGATCAGCAAGTCCGACCATACCTCATTACTTCAGTGTCTTTTGTTTACCACTCGCGGTAAATCAAAATTAAAAAGGACCATGGAATTTTTCTACCACGCATGGTATAACAAAACCATAAGGACACTCATGCGGAAGAGTCTACCATCGAATGGTCAACGAGTCCACCCCGTCCTCTTTACTTCAGTGTCTTTTATTTACCACTCGCGATAAATCAAAATTAAAAAGGACCATATGATTCGTCTACCACACGAGGTAACAAATAAATAGGCTACTATCGAATGGCCAGCGAGTCCGACCATACCTCCTTACACCATTATGAACTTAGTACAAATAGGAAGAAGATCAGTTGTGAAAAGGTGAATTTTTATTGATGTTGAACAATTATATACAGACTTCTGGTAAACTGACTCAATCTCTACTGGAAATATTTCCGAAGCCTTCCAGCATGCCAAGTGTTCTTGATCTCGGACCCATCTAATGCATTTAATCGATAAGTCTCTGGCTTTGGTACGTCGACCACCTCATACGGCCCTTCCCAGTTCGGCATCAGCTTTCCCGTGTTCTGAGGCGTAGATGCTTCAGCTTCTCTGAGGACGAAGTCCCCTACTTTAAATCTGTGAAGCTTGACTCCCTTGTTGTAATGCTTAGCTACTCTTCGCTGGTAGGCTGCCAGCTTGACCAAAGCCACTTCTCTGACTTCTTCTAACAGATCCAAGTTGGCTTTCAGTCCTTCGTTGTTGTAGATCTCTTTGAATTGACTGACCCGAAGACTTGGAGATCCAATTTTGACTGGGACTAAGGCATCAGTACCATAGGCCATTCGAAATGGTGAATCCATGGTGGTAGTCCTTGGTGTGGTCCGATAAGCCCATAGTACACTGAGCAGCTCCTCTGGCCATCTTCCTTTAGCTTTGTCCAGTCTGTGCTTGATCCCGTTCAGCAGTGTTCTGTTTGTCATCTCAACTTGCCCGTTTGACTGTGGATGAGCCACCGAAGTCTTCTTATGCTGAACCCTCAGCTCCTTTAAAAATCCTTCAAATTTAGATCCCACGAAATGGCAACCGTTGTCTGATATCACCACTTTAGGAATTCTGAAGCAAAACACTACGGACTCTTTCATGAATTTCAAGCACTCTTGCTCCGTTAGCAACCGAAGTGGCTTCGCCTCTACCTACTTGGTCATATAATCAATAGCAACTATGACAAAACTGACTTGACCTTTTACTTTCGGCAACGGACCCAATATATCAACCCCCCAAACAGCAAAGGGTATAAGAGATAAAATTGAGTATAGCTCTTCTGGTGGCTGATGTGGGATCGGACTGTTGAGCTGGCATTTTTCACACTTCTTGACATACTCTGTAGCTTCCTTGTAAATTGTAGGCCAATAGTATCCCTGTCGAAGTACTTTATAAGCCAAAGACTTGGCAGCCATATGATCACCGCAAATGCCCTCGTGGACTTCCCGAAGAGCATACTCAGCTTTAGACGGAACCAGACACTTCAATAATGGTGACGAAAATGCCCTTCGATAAAGATCCCCATCAATAAGAACGAAGTTGGCACTCTTGTATTTGATCTTCTTTGCCAGCATCTGATCCGAAGGGAGGACGCCATCTGCCAAATATTCGATGTAGGGAGTCATCCAGCAGTTAGATCGTTCGATACACATCACCACTTTATGCTGGATACTCGGCTGCTGCAAAACTTCCAAATAAACTGATCCATTGAAAACATCTGCATCCATAGTGGCCAGCTTCGACAGTGCAACGGCAATGGAATTGTCGTTACGCTCTATGCCCTGAAACTCATAAGAAACAAAGTACTGAAGTCAGTCTTTTAATTCTGCCAGATACTTGATCATCCTGGTCCCACGAGCTTCATAATCTCCCGACAGTTGTTTGATGGCCAACTGAGAGTCACTGTAAATGATCAGCTTCTGGACTTCTAGACTCTTCGCCAGTCGAACTCCTGCTAGCACTGCTTCATACTCGGCCTCGTTGTTTGTTGCTTTAAACCCAAATCTGATTGCTTGTTGCACCTTGAACCCCTCCGGACTTGTCAAGATAATCCATGTCCCACTAACATTCACCGTAGAGGACCCATCTGCATACATCGTCCATGCATTCTGACCATGCTGAAGAACTGCAACCACTCGATCGGACTTTTCAGCTTATGGCAGCTCAACGTCTGCTTCGAAGAATGAACATTCTACCATGAAATCGGCCAAGGCTTGACCTTTGATAGCAGTTCGGGGATGATACTCAATAAAAAAATTGTGATAATTCCATATTCCATGTTGCTAATCTCCCCGGGACTTCTGGTTTGCTCATCAGCTTCTTTAATGGTTGATCCGTGTAGACGACCAGGAGCCGACCTTGAAAATGTTGCTGAAGCTTTCGACTAGCAATTATTAAAGCAAAGGTAAATTTTTCTATATTGGGGTATCTGGTTTCAGCATCTTTTAGGACATGGCTGACATAATAGACCGGATGCTGCTTTCAACTGACCTCCCGAACAGTACTGCTCCAACTGCCAATGAACTAGTTGCCAGATATAAATACAAAGTCTCAGCTGGGACAGGTTTCATCAATAAAGGAGCCGAAGATAGATATGTTTTTATGCCTTGGAAGGCGTCTTCACACTCCGAAGTCCACTGGAATGTCTTCGCATTCTTTGGTCCCTTCAGTGTGTCGAAGAATGGTAAGCATCTCTCTGCGGATTTGGACATGAACCTCCTCAAAGCTACAATCCGACCAGTCAGACGTTGAACGTCTTTGAACGACTGAGGAGTCTTCATGTCTATAATGGCCTGGATCTTTTCCGGATTGGCCTCAATGCCTCTTTGACTGACCAGGTAGCCCAGGAACTTTCCTGCACCGAGCCCGCAGGTGCACTTTGTAGGATTGAGCCTCAATTTGTGATGGCGGACTGTTTGAAAGCATTCCTCCAGATCATCCAAATGCTTTTGAACCATCGTTCTCTTTACGATCATGTCATCCACGTACACCTCCATGTTCTTTCCCAACTACTTCTGAAAGACAAAGTTCATCATCCTCTGATAGGTGGCTCCAACATTTATCAGGCCGAAGGTCATCTTCTTATATGCGTACACCGATCGGTGGGTGATGAATGTTGTCTTTGGGATGTCCTCCTTGCACATAAAAATTTGATGATAACCTGAAAAGCATCCATAAAGCTTAGTAGTGCATACCCCGAAGTCGCATCAATAAGTTGGTCAATATGGGGTAAAGGATAGAAGTCCTTTGGGCATGCTTTGTTCAGATCTGTGTAGTCAATACATACTCTCCATTTCCTATTCTGCTTCTGTACCAGCACTACATTCGTCATCCACTCCGGATAGTCGATCTCGAAAATGAAGTCAGCAGCTATCAGCTTCGCAATCTCCTCATCAATGATTCTTTGACGTTCGGGTGCAAAGATCCGCCTTTTCTGCCGAACTGGCTTCTTTGACGGATCCACATCCAGCCGATGCTCGGTAATCTTTCGACTAATCTCAGGCATGTTTTGTGGCTCCCATGCAAAGATGTCTGCATAGCAGCGAAGAAGTTCTATAAGATTTGTCCGGAGAGGTTCCGGAAAACCTGAACCAATCTTCACTGTCTTGTCTTTCTTTCCAAGGACTGGCTCGATCTCCTCTGTCTCCCCTATAGGAATAACCAATGGCTCCGAACTGCTTTCAGTAAAGGGCTCGATCTCAATTGTCATGGTTTGCTTCTGCTTGCTGACCCCTACTCCCGAGGAAATGACAGCATTTTGATAACAGTGTCGGGTCAGATCCAAATCCCCTGCTACCTCTCCCACTCCATGTGTCGTAGGGAATTTGATTTTGAAATGAAGGATGGAAGTCACTGCTTGGAGAACAGTCAAGGTAGGTCTTCCCAGTATGGCGTTGTAGGCAGAATCTATATGCACAACATAAAATTTACATGTTATTTCTACTTGTTGTGGAGCAGTATCGAAGATGATCGATAGCTCAATAGTCCCTGCCACTCTGACCGGATCGTTGCTGAAGCCATCTAGGGGAGCCTCTTGCCCAACCTCCATTTTTCGCCCATCAAGATGCATCCTTATGATAGGCATGGGCATACAGAATATCCACCGAAGACCCGTTATCTATCATCATACGCTTCACATCTACTGGACCCACTTGTGCGGTGATCACTAGTGCTCCTTCATGGGGTTCGATGGGTTCTGATGGCTAATCTGCATCGGTAAAGGATATAACAGTCCCGGGAAATGGTCTATCGATCTTCGAGGGAACACCCGCCACGGTCATGACTGAGTCTAGATATCCCCTTCTCTTCTTTCCTAATAACTTCCCTGCTATCCCTCCGGTAATTACATCAACAACGTGCCTTGGTGGCTGATTTAGAGGAGGTTTTACGGGGGGAGCTGTTTGAACTGTCTGAATGGTGTTGTCTACGTTCGGCTGGTCTCTTCCGGCCACGTATTGGACCAGCACACCACTTTGAACCTTCCTCTCCACAAAATCTTTCAAATTGCAGCACTCGTTAGTATCGTGACCCGTAGCTTGATAATAGCCATAATATTTATGAGTATTGCCTTGTCCTGGCTTGAAGTTATCACAAGGTGGTTCGAAGAACGGCTCGCCCCTGATCTGATCCAAAATTACTGACCTTTCCGTATTCAGCTTGGTGTAGACTTTATTCACCTTTGGGGCAGAATCAGGTGGGTGATTACTTCCCTGTCGCCACGAATTGTTGTACTTTTGCGAATTACCCTCTATCCAATCATTATACCCCCCCCCCCCCGTATTCCTTTGATCGCCTTCAGACTTGGGTGTATCTGCCTCTTTCATTTGGTCCGAAGAAGGGCGTTTCAGGCTATTCATAGCCTCCTCCACGACAATGTAACCTTCTGTCTTGTCAAAAGCTTCTGCTAAGCTCTTCGGATGGTGGAACATCAAATTCTTCACCAGCTTTTCCGACTTCACCAGATCTAGACCATTCTGAAACAATCCCACAACTTGGAGATCGTTGAGGTCGGACACCTGACCAACTGCTTCCCTGAACCTCTTCACATACTGGCCTAAAGACTCGTTGGTGAACTGTCTGACCTGTACTAAAGAACCTGTAGGCTTCCCCCTTTTTCGGTTGCTCCCAAAGCGGGCATGGAACTTGTCACAAAGCTCGGTCCAAGAGAAAATTGAATCTGACGGTAAAGTCCCCATCCACTGTCGCGTATCCTTTCTCAACGTGGTGATAAACGTGTGACACTTGGCAGCATCAGTAAAATCATAATAATCCATCAGCCGGTCGAACGCCTGGCTATGGTCATAAGGGTCGCCAGACCCATCGTAACTCTCTATCCGAGGCAACTTCTTGGTGATATCTGCCTTCTCCTTAAGAATATTTGAGGAAAAAGGTGACGCCTTCTTTCCCGGAGTGTCCTTCACCTGTTGCACCTCAGCTAACTGCTTTCTAAGCTCCTTCAATTCTTTTACCAGAAAATCCATACCTTCTGGCCGCGAGGAGACTTCTCTCTCCTGGACAAACTTCTACTCCTGAACAGAATGATCTCTTCTATCGGACCCTGCTGCCTTTGTTAGACTTCTGGATCTACTCCGGTGTACAACTCTATCCTCATGACGAGAATACTCACGCTGGTGCTTTCTCTTTCTGGTTTCTGGCACGATCTCCCTCGACCTGCTCATTTGTCTGTCGTTGTCTCGATGCTGAGAACCAACGACCATCAGTGCCTTCTTCGAGGCCACGGGAGTTCTGCTCCTTGACCTCTTTCTATCGTGAGAATGATCCCTAGACACGTGTACAGAATGCTCCGGTTCTTTCCCCTCTCGTCGTTGCATCTCCTTATGCCTACTTCGTCTTTCGGTCTGAACATAAGTGGACGCCTCGTCTTTCAGATCGGCCATCCGAATCATCTGCACAGCTATATCTTCCCTTTGCTTTAGTAGAACTTCCAAAGCTTTATCCGCCTCTTCTACCATCTTTTCCAACTTGGCAGCTTTGTCATCTCGACCACTCCAGTGATGGGTTTTAGGCGAAGAACCATCCACTCACCTGCGATCTTGGTCTCGGCCTTTATCATCAGCAAATTCCAACCTTCGTCTGACACCACCATGAGCTCTCGGACGAGAACCCTTGGAATCATGCTTGGAAGTAGTGCTCTCACTCTCATGAGCACTCTTCGAAGGACCCAGACGATCCTTCACTGAAATGTGAGGCAACGATGAGCTCACAACCACCGCTTGCCCCTCTGGCGTATTATCTCTACTCCTCACCATCTTCCGAAGTATATTAAATGAATGTGATTGAAAACTCAATGCCACTAGAACCTCCCCCTCCTTCTAGCGCCAATGTTAACGCCAAGATCTTTTGCCGCGTCCCAATCACGTAAGACGTTCTGATCCTGCACAGTAAACACAGTCAACACCAAAAGCTTGACTGCTGGACCGCCGGGGGATAGCTCAGGCGTGAGAGTCAGTACAGGCTATTACAAGGGTTAACAATGGAGGATAAAATGTCTAGTGTCAGAGAGATAAGAATTGCGTGTTGTGTGTATGCGTACCTTTTCTTGGAGATTTTCTTGCTAGGTTATACTCTCTTGCCTGGTTTACCGTGCCACCAACTCTTATCTGACACAGCCCCCTACCTTTCCCTGATTTCAGCCGGATGCATGCAGGTTGTCACCTTTTTTCTCCTACTGTACATGTCGCCGGCCGGATAAAATCCCATCCACATTAATGATCTGCAAACTTTGGGTCAACAACCTTTCTTTTTCATCATTACAAGTCAAAGATTTAGATATTAAAAGATATAATGGATCAACCCATTGACCCGACCCAATATTAAGGAGATATAAGGTAAGGATTAGGCCCAATAACTTTAAGACCCAATAGTGAAAATCCAATGGACTTAATTAAATAAATAAGCACAATCCATAAGGTCCAATAAGAGAAATATCATGACCCAACAATATTCATTTTGTTTATTTTACAATAATATTCTTGTAATCATATGCCAACATCTTATCTTTAAAACTCTCATTTATGAAATATGGTTGTCTTCACAGATTAAATACATGACTGGCAATAAGAATTTGCTATAAAAATGTAGGCAATTGCACCAAAAATGTTGGGATATTTCACATGAATCCCACATCGGATAAATTCAAGAGTGTAGATGGGTTAATAAGTATGGTAGAGCCTCAACCTAATAGGTTAACCTTTTAGGTAAGGAGGTGGTCCAACATACTTATTGGGCTCGTCTACACAGGTGTGCGCTGCTTGGTGATGAATTGATGTGGGATGGATCGTCCAATTCCGCTACAAATGGTATCAAAGCCCATGGTTCGATGGGCCTAAGTAACAACTCCAAGGTGCGAGGAAAGTGCAAGGAGCCTCGTGGGAGTCCAAGTATCAACTTCAAGGTGCGAGGGGAGTGCGCGAAGGTACAATTCGCAGGCCTCGTGGGTGGAGTAAATAGAGTTGAATCAGGTGGAGCACGGGATGATTTGAGTCGGGTGGAGCGGGCTTAGGAAGGCTCTAGGGAAGTTGCTGAGACACCCAGGACGTGGTGGAGTAATATTAGAGTCAAGCAAAGCTCTTGAAGGACTCAAAGGTGAAGTATTTGAATCGGGTGGAGCAGGGCTCGGATGGCTCTAGGAAAAACTGCTGGGAGTAGTATTAGAGTCGAGCAGAGAGCTCTTGAAGAATTCAAAGAATGTGTGCTTAATGATGAGAATACTCTGGTATGATACCTGTGATGGGTATTCAAGTGAAAGGTGGAGATTGTTGGGATATTTCACATGAATCCCACATCGGATAAATTCAAGAGTGTAGATGGGTTAATAAGTATGGTAGAGCCTCAACCTAATAGGTTAACCTTTTAGGTAAGGAGGTGGTCCAACATACTTATTGGGCTCGTCTACACAGGTGTGCGCTGCATGGTGATGAGTATGTTGGATCGCATGTGGTAATCAGTCCAAAAAGAAAAATTTTAGGCTGATCGGGAGTGGTGATCGGTCTAAAAACAATTACTCCCTCCGTTTTAGGATAAAAATTTTGGTGAATTTTTTCACGTGTATTAAGAAGAGGAATAAAATAATAAAATTGATCATAATAATGTCATTAAATATGAAGAGAGAATTAGAATAAGAAAAATATGAGATATTTAATGCTACGGACATAATAGGAAAAAATGTGTAAAAGTTTGGTTATTAAAAGAAAGTGGATATTTAATATGGAATAACCCAAAATAGTAATAAAGACTTTTATTCTGGGACGGAGGGAGTATTATTTTTTGTATTGCTTCTCAAAAATGTATAGTATTTATTTTAATTAATTTTTTTTTATAAAATTCAATGATTTAGATGTAATTTGTACAGACTGTATAAATCTATTTTGTATATATATTCATATTACACTTAAATAACTGAATTTTACCACAATTATGGTTGGAATACATTCTACACATTTTATGAGGCAATACAAAAAATAAAATAAAAATTAGACCGATCGCCACTCTCGATCCCCAGAGAAGAACTCTAAAATAAAAACCCAACAAAAATGCTAAGGGGACCGAGCCAATTTTATTTTTTTGTTATGACTTCAAAAAATTAATGTGATTTATTGAAATTGAAATTTTTATAAAAAAAAAAAATAATATTTTTTATATGTATCTAAGTGACATCTAAATTACTGATTTTTTTTATTCAGATTTAAATAAATAATATTAATTTTTTGGCAGTCATAACAAAAAAAATAAAATAAATAAAATTCTGACGGGTCGCTAGATCTGTCGCCCTGGCCGGTCCCCGCTGAAGGATTGAAAACCCGATCCCCATTCCCCACTACGCAGGAGTTGATTCCAATGAACTAATCAAATCAAAACCCAACATCACTTGAATTCTTAAATCTCCAAAAACCCTAAACCCCCAAAATGTTACTCCAACCCACTGTTCAACAATCTCCTCTGCATCACCAACCCCACAACCATGCTTGCCTCTCTTACTCTCTTTCATTCCCATCTGGGTTTGGCAATTCAAGCTTTCTTCCGGCAATTACAAGCCGCAAGCACCAAGTTGTTACTTGCTCGATATCACAGGTTTACAGCTATGGAACAATGGATTATGAGAGGAAGCCAGGGGTGAAGTGGAAAGCTATATACAAGAGGATATCTTTGATGGAAAACCCAGAAAAGGGTGCTGCTAGTATGTTGAATCAGTGTGAGAATGAGGGCAAAACGCTTACTAAGTGGGAGCTTTGTAGGGTTGTTAAGGAATTGAGGAAGTTCAGGCGTTTCAAGCTTGCTCTTGAGGTAGGTGTGTGTGTGTGTGTGTGTGTGTGTGTGTGTGTGTGTGTGTGTGTGTGTGTGGTGTTCTCTTTGTGTGCTGGTTGATGGGTATTGTATAATTCATATGGTTAAGTCTTATTTGGTTGCTGGGTATTGAATAATTCATAAGTTTAAGTGCTTTGTAAGTGTTCTTGTGTAGTGATTGATGGTTAATTTTTATGTTTTTTCCGATTTTAGTTCTTTTGAAACTTCTGTTTGATGACTTTAGTTGTGCACATTTAGTTATGCTTAATACAATTAGATCTTGAAGTGAATAAGAAGGGGAAAAACTATTTTTATTTAATAATAATCATTATTAGTATTTACTCTATGTTGATGTGTGCTTGGTTTTTGTTTTTCATCATTGCGTGTTAAGACTGTGTGGTATTCTTTGTAGAGCTTGCCTGAGAATTGATATGGTGTAAAGTGTATGTCCATTTGCTATACTATGTGGTCTTTGGACTGAGAGGAATGCTCGAACCTAATCTCCTTTGGGACAGGATCATTTTCTTGGCTTTTTTGTAGTATTTAGCTATGGATGCTTGTTGTGAGATTTCGTGTTCATATTTGTAGGGTGACCGGAGGGAACCCCTATTGTAAGGTTTTTTCTTTTCCTAGTTTAGGAGTTCTATTTATTATCTTTTTTAAAACTAAATTTTCTTTTTGTATTAAAACTAAAAAAGTTATGTTCTGGTTGTGACTGCTTCCAATTGAGCTTTCATTATTTTTTTTGGTTATCATTGTGTAAATCTGTGTTGGTATAGTCTTCCAATCATGATGTAGATGTTGATAGAAAGAACTCTATATGAGATGAGAGCTCAAAATCACCTTTATAGTAAGTATAGATACCATCAAATGCATTTCATTATGTTTATCAAACACTTCTGTGCATTTGCTGGTCAACCATAAAAACTATAATTGTTGGGTTTACATTTTTCTTTCTATTCTTGCAAGCTGTTCTGGGTCTCGCCGAATAACATATAACCAAATGTTTTATAACTGTCTGAGTAAAAGCTTTCAAGATCTAGTTCTTTTTCTTCCTCCAGTCATTTGTCATGTCATGCCATCCTAGTAGGTATGAACATTTTATTCATATCGCAGGTGTACGAGTGGATGAACAACAGAGCAGAGAGATTTAGAATATCTACAAGTGACACTGCGATTCAATTAGATCTAATATCTAAAGTGCATGGAATTTCAAGTGCCGAAGATTATTTCTTGAAGTTGCCAAATACCTTAAAGGACAAAAGGATCTATGGGGCTCTTTTGAACGCTTACGTGCGTGCTAAAATGAAAGAAAAAGCTGAATCCTTGATTTCCAAAATGAAAGATCGAGGTTATGCAAGCCATTCCCTTCCATTTAACGTGATGATGACTCTCTACATGAACGATAAAGATTATGAAAAGGTTGAGCTGATGGTTTCAGAGATGATGGAGAAACAGATACCACTAGATATATATTCTTACAATATCTGGTTATCATCTCGTGGATCCCAAGGTTCTGCAGAAAAGATGGAACAAGTATTTGAACAGATGAAACTGGACAGGGCTGTTAGTCCCAACTGGACTACATTCAGCACAATGGCAACAATATACATCAAGATGGGGCAGGTTGAAAAGGCTGAAGAGTATTTAAAGAGGGTCGAGGGTAGAATCACGGGTCAGGATCGAATGCCTTATCATTATCTCATTAGTCTTTATGGTAGCGCTGGTAAGAAAGAGGAGGTTCAAAGGATATGGAACACTTACAAATCAATTTTTCCCACTATTCCAAATTTGGCTTACCATGCTATAATCTCTTCTTTGGTAAGGCTGGATGATATTGAAGAGGCAGAAAAGGTGTATGAAGGTTGGCTGACAATTAAATCAACATATGACCCTAGAATAGGGAATCTTATATTGAGTTGGTACGTTAAAAATGGCATTTTTGAGAAAGCCAAAGAATTTTTTGAAGATATGGTTGAAGTGGGAGGAAAGCGAAATTCGAATTCATGGGAGATTCTTGGAGTAGTCCATATAAGACGGAAGAGGATTTCTGAGGCATTGTCTTGCCTACATGAGGCTGCTTCGGCTGAGGGATCTAATTTCTGGAAGCCAAAGCCTGTGAATGTGTCTTCCATTCTCCAGCTCTGCAAACAAGCAAATGATGAGGAAAGTAAGGATGTTTTATTCGGGGTGTTGAGGCGAGTGGGTTGTCTTGAGGATGAAGCTTATATGTCATCTATTTCAATATCTAATGAGGCAGCTCTTGGCAATCATTTGCCATCAGAGAAAGGAAGAACTGATAATGATGATGACGATGCTGAAATGCTTTTCAACCAACTGCAAGGAAGTTAGTAAGAACTTAAATCATTCTTTCGACATTCCAATGATTTTCACAACCTCTCGACAAGCTTATTTGTTTTACCATTTTTCACGGGAGATATGTGTGCGAAAATTATTACCTGCTGCTTTTAGTAACCAAAAGCTTGAAAATCTTAAAAGGGTAAAACCACCCATATGCCTTTCCCTATATGAAGCTATGCAGAAGTAATATTTTTGTTGTTGTGCTGCTTTAGGGATTATGTGAATCTTTTTATCTACTTTTTTTAGCTTATAGACCAATTTAGAGAAGCTTTACATGTTTAGCTGAAGAGAACAAGTGCTCTAATTCATTAAAGATTTCTTGAATATGAATACATAAATGAGTAGCATTGAAAATTTGTTTAGGACTTTTGGTTGTATGTTATTTGAAGGCCCACCTTTTGTTTGACTTGGTTGTTCCAGTTAAGGGACTTGCATCCCTAACAATCATTCCTAAGTTATTCGATTCCATTTTTATTAAAAAGATGAGTTCTTCTATATATACAATTCCCTTCTCCAACAAACCAAAAACAAACCGGCTATAACGACGATTTAGTCTATAAATTACAATGTTTTATTCTATTAATTAATTCAAATACATGGGTATAAGTGATTTATGTGTCTACTCACAATAAAAAAAAACTAACATGTTTTAGTCTTAATATAATTTTTTTGGGTAAAAAGATTAGTTTCCACTGTCCAGCTTTGTATGTTGTCAGAAGAAAAGCTTACTTTGGTATGCTTGGTAGTTTAAATTTGGAGAGAAAGTTAGAGAAATGAGAATAAAGTGGCACACTTTTCTCACACCTTGCTTCTTTGTTTGAGTGATTAGATAACCAAAGTGAAAACAATAGTTTTGTAATTTTTTATACCTCTTCACTTTCTTGCCCTTTATTCCCAAATTAGTGAGAAAGATAAAGTCTATTAAAGAAATTTTATGCAATTTCACTTTTACCCTCCCACTTCCTTGTCATCTTTCTTTCCATTTTTTTTTAAATAGTGAAAAAGTAACACTATTTTCTTTGTCTTTTCCTATTTTCAAGAAATAAAATCCCTTTTTTTTCAACAAAAAATAAAATATAAAAGTAAAACTTCTTCATTCTATTACTCCAAAGGGAAGTGAAGTTTAACACCAATTACTATTCAAGATGATTAAAAAAAAATTATTATAATTTTTATTGGGACAGATATAATATTTTTTTTATAAATTACAAAACATGTTCACCACTAATGTAAAAGAATATGTATCAAGAAGTTGTCAATAATTTGTATTTTTGGCTGATTAAAGAAACAGAGATGATATCTTGTTTGTTTTATGTATTTTAGGCTGTTTATATGTTCTGTAATGTGTTGATATGAGCCTTTCTGACCAAGCATTTTTTTTATTTTATCATTAGCCAGTACTTTGTGTTTTACATTTATTAAAAATGTTTATTTTGCTAAAAAAAAATAAAGACAAACATTAGAAACCAACCTACTAAATTTTTAGTATAAATTTTATAATATTTCTAATCAAGTTCACAATTTATCTCAAAATAAAACTTAACAAGATCAGTCTAATAATCAATCAACCATCAAGATTTGCTAACCCAAGTGACATACCAACCACTTTCAACACCCATAGGAATTTAAGACCGTAAAATGAACTAATCAGTTCGAGCTCAATTCGTACTCTTTTGACTAAAAGTTCGATTTGAATTCGACTCGAAATATAAATAATTCGAATATGAGTAAATTTTGAAGTTCGATAATTTACTCGAATCTTTTCAAATTATAATTTTCTATTGATACTCGGATTATATTCGCTCGAAAAGTTTAAATTGTTCGGGTTCGATTTGAGATCGACCGTGCACGACTCGGTAGCTAAACGAGATTCAATTAAATCTTATTTTATACTCGATAAATTTTATATCAATTCTCAGCTCGACTCGATTCATTTATAATCTCTACATATAATCCTTTCCATGCATGCTTTAGGGACAAAGTTTAGGGACAACATGAACTCATGTGACCTTGTTTTATGGCCTACATTTAATTAAGAAAAGCACGAAAGTGTGTTGGGTGACTTAATAGATCACTTAACAAACAAAATTTGTGTCGGTGATAAAACCAACCAATTAAATATAGAAACATATTTATCTATTAAACAAGCATGTGTAGCTCTTGTTTCACACACCAGTGTTGCTTCATCCTTCTCGAAATTTATTTTATATATATGTTTTTTATACATAGCCTTTTAATTTTCTTTTTATGCATATTAAGTATTATATAAAATATTATACTCCCTCCTATTCATATTAAATATCTTTTTAGAGAGTTTTATTTTATTCTATACAAGTGTCGTTTTAGAATCCCTATGCAATATTGCACTATTTTTTCCCTAATTTACCCCTCTATTTAATATGTTTAGTAAATACAATTCCATGAACCATTGTGAAAAGAGAAATAATTAATTAAAGAAACAAAAGACATTTTGTGTTATTTCTTAATAAATATGCTCAACTCTAAAAAGATATTTAATATAAATAAGAGGGAATGTAAAATATATTTGTTAAATTTTAATACAGTTAAACTACAGAAGCATGCGGGCCACAAGAGCGGAGTAGGGGGCGAGTCACATGGAGAGGGGTTGGGGTAGCCTATGTCTTACGTATAAAATAGTAGTAGTAGTGATCCCAATGTGGGCAAGGGAGATTAAAACTGTGTTGCACGACATGCATGTTTTGCTATTGTTTCACTCCAATATAAACCAAATATAATAGAGTCAATTTTTTCTCCGGCGAACTGGAAGGAGCGAACTAAGAACGAATCGACTATAACGACGGTTTTTTCCGTTGCTTCATAGAAAATCGGTTTTTTTGTATTTTTTTTCAATAATACAAAAAAAGAGAGAAGAAAACGGGACCTACTATTAAATATTTTACACATTTTTATTGATATACAATATACTCCCTCCGTCCCTATTTAAATGACGTTTTAGATATGGACACAAGAATTAAGATAATAATTGGAAAGCATTAAATATAGTACTCAATTGTCTATAATACCCTCAAATCATTAATTTATCATAGCACAAAAGTTTAAAGTACCAAAAAAATAGGTATATTAATGAAGGGTAATTTTGGAAAAAGTATCATTAATTCTCTTAGATTTGAACAAACGTCAATTAATCAGGGACAAATAAAAAACTCTAAAATATCATTTAAATAAAGACGGAGGGAATATATGTTTTACTGATTTTTTATGTAGAGCTTGTACACATAATATTATTTAGAAATGCAATTTGGGAACTTCAATTCATATACAGGGGCATGTTTTGGTCCATGAATTTAATAGTCTAAACATATTGCCACAAGACAAAATAAAAGTATTAATGCACGTAGCCAGCATGTTAGAACTCATAAGGCTACAAAAAGATTGGTATGTTAGCCTTTAAAGTCTTGTCTTTTCCAACATTTGAACTAATCTTTCTCTTAGGTCATTTATATGCCCTTGGGATTTTAATTTATTTTCCCCCAATTTAATTATTACTACCATAATTTCCAGGTTTGCCAGGAAATCTTCTTCCACAATTGAGCTCCTTAACCTCTTTATTTAATAAAATTAACACAAATTTTAGCCAAATCAAAAATTGTTCGATTGATTTTGTTATATATATATATTTGCTATGAATCAAAAATTGACAAATAATATCTCTACCTTTTATTACAAAAATCAAGTGCTGCAATTTAAAAGGACATTCATGCGTCCGCTAGAATAAGTAGCGGACCGAGTTAAAATTATGGGTCCTTGACACTAATATACAATAATTAGAAACTAATTACAAAAATAAAACACACACAACATAATTACAAAAATAACGCAATTCATATTAATAAGGAAACCTAAAATTAAGGAGAAATATCTGCCATAACTAATCATTCAAATTCAAATATCTGGGATCTAACCACAAAAACAAATTCAAATTCAAATATTCAAATTCAAATTTCATAGGAAAGACTGCACAAATTTGTACTTTGCAGAAGGTGGCGGAGGCAATTTTCAGAGGAGATAGAAGCTTTGGAGGAGGTGAAAGCTTCGGAGGAGGTGGTAATGGTGGTTTCAGAGGCGGCAGTGATGGCTATGGAGGAGGTAACAATTGCGGTGGTGGCTCAAGTGGTGGTTACAGAGACAGTGAAGGTGGAGGCTGGGGCGGTAGTGGCGGGAGCAACCATTTTCTGGTAGTAAAAGAAAATTCTCAAGATACTGCAGATGAGAAGATCATTAGTAATGTCATGGTAACCAAACTTTTATAACAAGGTAATCAAACTTTTATACTAAGGTAACCAAACTTTTATACCAAGTTAACCAAACTTTGGTAATTACCAAGGTAACCAAACTTTTATACTGAGGTAACCAAACTTTTATATTAAGGTAACCAAACTTTTATACTAAGTTAACCAAACTTTTATACTAAGGTAAATAAACTTTTATACTAAGGTAACCAAACTTTTATACTGAGGTAACCAAACATTTATACTGAGGTAACCAAACATTTATACCAATGTTACCTTGGTATGAAGGTTTGGTTACCTTGGTGTGAAGGTTTGGTTACCAACTGCACTATGAAAAATCTGATAGTGTGGAGGTGGATTGGTTACCTTGGTATAAAAGTTTGGTTATCTTAGTATAAAAGTTTGGTTACCTTAGTATAAAAGTTTGGTTACTTTGGTATAAAAGTTTGGTTACCTTAGTATAAAAGTTTGGTTACTTTGGTATAAAAGTTTGGTTACCAAACTTTTATACTGAGGTAAACACCAATCAACACCAATCAACAAAAAAAGTGATCATAAATTCATAATCAAACGCACAGTTTGCATAAAATTAAGATCATAAACCCCAAATGAATGAAATTAAAGAGAAAACCTTAAAAATTAGTGTTCGAGAGAGAGAGAGAGGTAAAATAGAAGTATTTATAAAAACAGAGTACAAAGAAATATGAAGAACAATTGGAAGAATGAAAGAGAGAAAAAATGGCAGAATAGAAGAAAATGGCAGAAATGGTGTCTTCATCTTTTATACAAAAATGGCAGAAATGACGTCTTCATCTTTTGGAGAAAAAATGGTAGAATAGAAGAAAATGAAAGAGAAAATGGCAAAATGGCGTCTTCATCTTCTCTCTTCAATGGCGTCTTCATCTTCTCTCTTCACTCTTTAGCTTTTGTCTTTAAATATGAAAATAGAAGAATAGAAGTGCAGTGGCGTACAGAAAATGAAAGTAGTAGGAGATGAGAGAGAAAATGGCAGAAAAGAATAAAATGACAGAATAAGAGGAGATGAGAGAGAAAATGACACTTACCAAAACTAATCTTCTAAATTAAGGAATCCTAATTGTACTAATATTGTCATGTCAGCCATTGCATATTAATCTCTTAATTTAAGGACCTTTAATTATGTTAAGATTAAAAATAAAAATAAAAAAGTGTAATACTTTTGTAATTATTTTATAGGTGTATGATCTTTGTAATTATTTCTAAAAATGTACTATTATATATAATTACCCTAAAATTAATTTTGATCTGAGCAACTCAACGCAAGTCTAATAATAATTTTTAAACTGTTCGCTAGATGATGCTAAGGTGAAAGAGAAATCGAATTGGGGTTGTGAAGCAGCCGTTGTGAAATCGAATTGGGTGAAATCGAGAAATCATTCACCGAAAAATCGTATTGGGGATGTCTTGCGTTGAGAATCATATTAATCGAAGATTCACGACAATATGGTCAAAAATGTTGCCCTATTTCAGGAGATTAACGATAATATTTCGAAAGTTGTTTCGCTTTATTCTGATATCAATACTAATATTAATGTTAATAATACTACTAACTAATTTTAATATTAATAATAATATTAACTAACTAATATTAATATCAATACTAATATATATTACAATCATGTTGCAAAAGGAGGATTATTATAATAATATAATAATACTATAATATTATATAACAATCATGTTACAAAAGGATTGAAAAGTAACTATTACGACCGCTACATGTTGTAGCAGCATGGATTGAAAAATATTATTAATATTATTATATTACAATTCATTAAAAAAGAAAGATTATTATAATATAATAATTCGAATGTGGCTAGCTGCTACATGTTGTGGTGGCATGCATGGAAATAAGGAGGGACCCTTTAGTAAATATTCATGCCGGTATAAGTGATTATAATGCCGCTACAACTTATAGCGACAGCCTTTATCCTTTTCAATCTCAACCATTAAATATGTTGATCAACGATAGAGATAATAGTTGTTGGAATAGTTCTCCTAACAAACGGTTGACATGAATATTCGCCATATATATATATAAACGGGGATGATCTAAAGCGGACCAAAAGAACAGCGGACCAAGGCAAAAACACGCGGGTTTCAGGGTCAACCCACGTGTTTTTGCCTTGGTTCGCTCTTTGATCCGTTCTTTTGGTCCGCTTTAGATCCTCCCCCTATATATATATATAGTGGAATATGGAGGTACACAGCCGTGTAACTTTTAAAGTTACATGGTCTACGATCGTAGAGTAGTCCACGATTTTAGAGTGAATTCACAAATCGTGAAGTGACTACTCTACGATCGTAGAGTGAAATCACTCTACGATCGTAGACGTGTACCTTCATTTTTACCACACACACACACACACACACACACACACATATATATATATATATATATATATCACGCTATACATATTCTTTCCGGTCAATATTTCTCTTGGTTGATTTTTTTAGATGTTACTAGAGTATTACTGTCTTGTCCCAAATTAATTATAATGAACTTATACCATAATACGTCGTTTAAGAATTTTTTTAACTTGTTCCTTTCATAAGGTCACACATACTTTCTAATATTTAAAAAAGATAATCACACATTCACACCCATTTGAATAAAGTTGTATTTTTTGGTTAAAATTGACAAATATTTTAAAATATTTGTAAAAAAATATGTCATTCAATTTTGAGATGGAAGTAGTACTGTTAGTTATTGTGCTGATAAAATAGTTGTGTATACTATGTGTTAACGCCAAGTTTCGCCGGCGCGTCCAATCACAGAATTCACGCGCTAGAACCTGCACAGTAACAGATCACACAGAAGCTTGACGGCTTGTGCCGCCGGGGGATAGCTCCGGTGTGAGAATGAGTACAGGCCGTTACAAGGGTAAACAATGGAGGCAAAGTATTTAGTGCTCAAAAGTAGGTATTACCTCATAATGTTAACCTAGACCTTGTATTTATAGAGCTCACCACCTTAGAATCCTTCTCCCAGTCGGATTAGGACTCCTAGCGTATGGTAGTTACCATAACTTGGGTCCAACACAATCTCCTTGAAAGGTGTAAGTAGAATCCAATCCCACCACTACCTTTGGAGTTACCGTATATGAATAGGCCCCCGGACTCTGCACGCAGGAGAGCCCACTGTGCAGGCCCAAACGGTCCTATTATCTGGTCCGGGCTTCGGCCCAAAGGACTCGAAGGCCCGACCCCTCATCATCACAAGAATGGGTTCGGCCCCGACCCCGAAGGACACATACGCCGACCCGAACACCTATAACACCTTCAGGGGCTTCATCCCATCGGTCTATCAAACCCTTCTGCCAGAAAGCCTTCGGCCCAGATGGAAGTCGGTAAAACGCTCCCGAACACTATGAGTTCAAAGGTGTACTTTGCTATGATTTAATAATGTCATTTCCCTTTCATGCTTTTAGTTTTTAACTAGTTGATAGTCTGTGCAATGCACGGGCTAGTTTGTTTTTCGATTGTATAATTTTTTAAAATTGGAACTAGAAAGATTTTTCACCATTATATATTCATCATATATGTATTTTATTGTCTTTCCTTTTTTTTTAGATTTCATTTTCCCCATTCATTGTAGGGATGAATTCAGATTAAGTATTATTTGTAATTTCAGAATTCACTAAACAAAAAAGTTAAATTTCTTCAAAAACTAAAACGAAATTTCATTAAAAAAAAACCTAAAAAAAAATCAATAAAACAAAGGAAATAATCAACAATTATCTGATTTGTTCTCGAAATCGAATAAATCGGATTGAAAAATCCTACAAATTACATCAAAAAAATTCAATAAAACAAAAGAAATAATCATCAATTACCTGATATGTTCTCGAAATCGAATAAATCGGATCGATCGAGCGATTTTGAGCCCACAAAACCAAAATCGAGTGTGGTTCAGGAAAGAGAAGGACAAAACGATGTCATATCTGTAACAAAAGAATAAAATTTAACAAAATATAAAGCCAATAAATCCACATAAACATACGAATATATATATATATATATATATATATATATATATATATATATATATATATATCTAATAAAATACAAATGATTTTGAATTTTCCGCTCACTCAATAAATCATCTGGACCGTCCAAAGTTTGGGATAAATCCCACCGTTCATACATCTATCTAATAAAATATATCTATCTATCTAATAATCTAATAATAATTTAATAAAATACAAATGACTTTAAATTTCCCGTTCACTCAATAAATTATTTTG
Organism: Panax japonicus; assembly: GCA_020205505.1. Taxonomy (NCBI): domain Eukaryota; kingdom Viridiplantae; phylum Streptophyta; class Magnoliopsida; order Apiales; family Araliaceae; genus Panax; species Panax japonicus. The sequence continues at coordinate 5,825,495 of CM035105.1, forward strand.
GTCGTTCAAAGTTTGAGATAAATCATATTGTCCATACAGTGCCGGAGGCACGGGACCCAGCTAGTATATATATATAAGTGGAAGAAGGAGAGGGGGAAGTGGAACTCTCTAGAAGTGGAAGTGGAAGAGGAAGAGGAGAAGGGGAAGAAATTGAAGTGAAGAGGAGGAGACAACTGAAATTAAAATCAAGTAAAGTGAATTTGTATTTCATTTTATTGCAGGACCATTTTTCTCCTTTAGTTTTTTTTTATTTTTATTGTTAAGACTTTTTTTTCGTTCTTATTGTTTGATTTTCCATTATTGTTTAATTTTTGCAATTGATTTGATTATGTGTATTTATATTGATGAGTTTAAATTTTTTTTCATTTTTATTGTTAAGACTTTTTTCCCGTTCTTATTGTTTGATTTTTCATTATTGTTTGATTTTTGCAATTGATTTGATTATGTGTATTTTTATTTTATTGTAGGACCATTTTTCTCCTTTAGTTTTTTTTTTCATTTTTATTGTTAAGACTTTTTTTTTCGTTCTTATTGTTTGATTTTCCATTATTGTTTGATTTTTGCAATTGATTTGATTATGTGTATTTATATTGACTGAGTTTAGTTTTTTTTTCATTTATATTGTTAAGACTTTTTTTTCGTTCTTATTGTTTGATTTTCCATTATTGTTTAATTTTTGTAATTGATTTGATTATGTGTATTTATATATTGTTATTAAAGAGAAAATAAAAATAAAAAAATTATTTATGTGTATCATTATTTATGTGTATTTATATATAAGAATAGAAGAATAGATGAGTTATCAAATTATGTGAGTTAACTCACTTAATTAATTAAGAGTGGACTTAACAATTTTTTCAATTGATGATGTCATCATTTCAATTAATTTCAAATTAGGGGTTGTGCTGTATATATATATATATATATTGATATGTATTTTATGTGACCATACTGGCCATAATTGAGTAGTAAACATCCATACAGCTGTTTGGTTGGTTTATGGAATGAATGATCAAAAATAAATGAAGCCATAATTCCTCCAATTAAACTGTCCACTTGAAACCTGACTAACCAGCTAACTTCATTCTACCATGTTTTTCATCTCTTAATTAATAATATATTAATATGTACATATAAGTAAGGCTGTAAAATGATCAAATATTCGATTCGTACTCGCTCGACTAAAAATTCGATTCGAGTTCGAGTACTCGAAATATAAATGAGTCAAATATGAGCAAATTTTAAAGATCGATAAATTTTAAAGATCGAAAAGTTCAAACTGGTCGGACTCGATTCGAAATCGTGTTCGACTCGGTAGTTAAATGAGCCTCAATCAAACCTTATATTATACTCGATAAATTTTGTGAATCAAATCTGAATAACTCAATATTTGACTTGACTCAGTTCATTTAAACCCTTACATATAAGAGATGAGTAATAGTAAAAAAATATATTCAAATTGAAGTTTGTTGATCTACGTGACAATTTGAATAGTATTATTTGCTATTTTTATATTTTATCTCATCAGTCTCTTCAATTCAATGAGTTGTACATCAAACACATCAATCAAAATAAATGTTTTTAGTTATGATTTTGATTCTCCCAAAAAAAAAAATTGAAGAGAGAGAATGAGATTGTAAATTTGAAGAGAGAGAATGAAATTACGAATCTATTATATATACTAAATCACAGTACATGGCACCATATATTGACAAATGTCCTTCTACAAATTCAACACTTGTCCATCTTAAATAGTTTTAATTATATCCCAATTATCTTAATTATATCCTATCCTATTTTAAATTATGGATAAATAATAACAAACCAATTATCTTAATTATATCTTATCCTTTTTTAAATTATGGATAAATAATAACAAACCAAGTAGAATTTAATCTCTTCAATAACTAATGAGCACAATTTTATATGGATAAAACTTCCTAACTGAATTAGAGTTTGAAATAATGTTAATGATCACATGACTTAATCCTCCATGCATATACATACATATATATACGTATATTAATCAGGCTAATTATTTATTCTCATAAGTGAATAGCAACCATGGCTTCTTCTTCTTTCACGGTCAATTTTTCTCTTCTTTTCCGTTTTGTCTCTCTGTCTTTCTTCTACTTATGTCATTCACGTTTCGCACGATGGAAGAGCCATTATATACACACATTATTACTTACATGTTACAGCTATATGCAGGAGTGTGAAACATAACCCCCAGAAGCGGGTGAAATTATTTCATTGGTTTGCCTATTTTCTAAATTTTTAGATATTATGTGTTAAAATTTGAGATTATTGCATTTGCATTTAGTTGCTGATATGCGAAATAATATTTGCAATTAATTTGATTGATCTGATATTTGTGTTGTCAATCGTGTTTAATTGAAAATTTTGGTGAGTTTTCGATTGGAAAGTTTGTGTTTAGATTAGAGCTATTCACGTTTCTTATATCAACAGTAAGGAACTTGGCTTATTTCTTAATTTGATTATTTAGTATTTTCATTTTAAGTCTGTATTTTGGTTTTGTTAATATTATAAATAAACATAAACATGTAAGTATGCATGTAAATGATGAAGACGATGTATTTTATTGATATGGCATGTAGAGTTTTGGTTCTAATCCACTCTCCCGAGTCCCGTGTACAAATTTACTTTTTAATTGTTGTCTTTATTTAGTAGTTTTAAATGTGTTATGGTCTTTTTTTTTTGTGACTTATCTCTAATCCGATTATTCTATTTGATCATCGCACAATATTATACTATTTTCTTATTATATTTTAATTTATTAATTGTAAGCACATATTTATTATTAAAAATTTGAATAATCCCGCCTCAACGCGGAAGTTTATATCTAGTTTGATAACTAAAGTTGACGAAATTATTGAAGATAATTTTTTTAATATAACTCACTTATTTAAATATCTCAAAATAATTAAAAAGACTATCGAAGATACTCTAAGAATCACAACACATGCAATATTTCTCGAGGGGACCCATAAGTTGCATTCACCATTAATCCAAATGTAATTACTCAGAATTAAGCATGACATGCCCATCACTCTTGCCATGACCTGTAAAATTGTATCATTGTTTATAATAATTTTAGGCAGTTTATATTGTCAGAATAAATATATATTTAGCAACACACAACAATACTTTTATATACTTATTTGCTTTGACAACATTATTTTTATTTATATATTGCCTAATTTTAGACAGTTGATAATGTCAGAATATTTATACTAATAAATACGTATTTAACGACACTTTTACGCTCATTTTAATAATATTATAAATTTTCACGACCTTTATTATTTTATGAACATAATTATTATTTTGACATCATCAATAGTAAACTAATCACTTTCTTTTTAAGCCATAAACAATATCATTAGTTACCCACATTAATATATAAAACCACTCTTTCCCTCTTTTTAAAGTTTGAATCAAATTAATTAAAGCCACCAAACCAAAATCCAACTCAACTCCCAACCTTTTGAGCCATGAAAGTACTCAAATTAACACCATGATCAACATATTTTAAGACACACCTCAACCATAATTCAAATTCCAAGGACATTTTAGTCAATTCAACAAACCATTCAATAACCACCACCCGTACTGGTAGTTATATACTCAAAGTCTAAACACTTGCTATATATTCTCATTCCTCAACATAAAAAAAAAGAAACAAAAAGACATACTTCTTCAAATATTAATTCTCCATCAATGGCAGAGCTAGAGAGCCCTGCTGTCATGTCCAAGCTCATCACCTTCCTCTCTTCTTTGCTCCAAAGGGTGGCCGAATCGAACGATCTCAGCCCTCCATTTCTCCCACAGAAAGTCTCAGTCTTCCATGGCCTAACAAGGCCAACAATCACAATTCAGAGTTATTTGGAGAGAATTTTCAAGTACGCCAATTGTAGCCCGTCATGCTTCGCTGTTGCCTACGTTTATCTTGATCGCTTCACTCAACGCCAACCGGCCTTGCCGGTTAATTCATTTAATGTTCATCGGTTGCTCATCACTAGTGTTATGGTGGCTGCAAAGTTCTTGGATGATATGTAAGTTCTTTAATATTTTAATGCCATTTAAAAAAAAATAAACTTGATTATTATTTGAACTTGGATTAATTAGATTTGAATTGCTCTTTCTCAAATTATATATCAAATTAATCTGATTTTTGGATCATTGATTCATTACTTTTCCTTTTCATAATTTAAGTTTATATAAAATCTAATAATTGTGATCATATTTGAAGTGTGTAGTAAATTAGATTTTGAATTTTGAAATTTTTATGATCATTATTTCACCATAAGTATATATAAACTTGCAAGCAAAGTTAAAGCAATATTTTTTTTAAATTAGTCTTTTTCAAGACAGCCACCAAACAACACAGTGTAGCCACCCAAAAAAAGAATGATGAAGTGGATGGCTAAATCATTTATTTCATGATTAACTTTACCTAAATATGTATCTGGTAGCTAATTAAATTTATTAACTTTCCAATTTGTAATTTATATACTCAGTATTTTTTTTTGTGTACACCTTATTGAGATCAACATTATATACTAATTAATATATATATTAATTGTATATGGTGAAAAATTTTCAGGTACTATAATAATGCATATTATGCTAAAGTTGGGGGAATCAGCACAATAGAGATGAATTTTCTTGAAGTGGATTTCTTATTTGGATTAGGGTTCCAATTAAATGTGACCCCCAACACTTTTCATACCTACTGCTCCTACCTTCAGAGAGAGATGTTGCTCCAGCTCCCTCCACTAAATATACATGAATCCATATCTAACATAAGAAGAAAATCCCCAAAGCTACACCTATGTTTTGATGAAGACAATCAATCTTCCCAACAACAACAACTCGCGGTTGTAGCTTGCGATTAGGCTATAAGGTTATATTTGTTTGCAATGATTATACTTGGGATAAGACAATTAATCTCAAGTGTATTGTTTGTTTTCAAATTTGAATTTGAGACTATTAGTTCAGATGATTTAATATGGAGAACTATTTAATACTATGTTCAACAAGATTTTATAATCCCGGGAATCCCGGAATTATTATAATCCTTGCAAATAACATGATGTTAAGTTTAGTTAGATCAATAAAATTTAGGGTTTAGAAAGTTATGGGAATTCAACGCGTCTTGTGATCATTTATCTCTTCTAATTTCATTAGTACTGCTCCATTTGAATTATATATGTAATTGAACTGAATCATGGTTACTGAATTACTGTGATACTCAACAAACAAATAGGAGTAACCTATGTAAGGACTCGTAGTTGTTACAACAATATATGAGGGAAATTAATCCCATTATTGTAAAATAGTCTCCTTTTTTATTTTATTTTATTTTTTATTTTTTATTTTTTTTTTTTGGGGGGGGGGGTTGTTGTTTGAGGTTTAGTGGACTTGAATGAAATGTATTCTTTTAAAGTCATAAATTAAGTTATGCTATAAATACAAGCTTCTTGTAGATACTTTTGCATGTTGTTATCCAAGTTTAAGAATAATATTCTACTCAATTACTACATTTTGATTGTCAATATAAAGTTTTAAAAGAGGATATTGGGATTATATATCTGAGATCCAATCTGGAAAGTAGTGACATGAATGGTGTGAAAAAGCTAAATTCAGTTACCATGAAGTTAATTTTATGATAAGTTGGTCAATTGATCAATACAGTGCTAATACGCAGAGCGAGATCACCTCTCGACACGGGAAGGTGACAATAAAAATAAAGAAAGAATTGGGGGACTAATTTAATAATACTATCGATCTGTTGTGGTTAGTTTTGGTAACGAAGACAACTATTACTAGTTGACAGTTGTAATTTATTCTTGTGAGGGGACATACAACATGTGCACTCATGGACACTACTAGCTGTGCATGTGCATGCCAACTTGAGGCAGAGAGGGAGAATAAATCTTCTTGTTGATGCATGACTAATTTTGTCCAGGTTTTTTTCCCCTTTACCTTTAATATTAAGCTCGAAGTATTCATAATGAACCCTTATCATTTTATTTAGTTTTTGGTTGAGAACCTATACTATACTGTTATAATTCAATTATAATAATATATTTAAATATTCTAGGGGCTAGAGCCTAGGGGAGCTTGGAGGAAGAAGTCAAGAGGGAAACTAGCTAGTTAGGAGGCTAAAGAACCTAATAGAATTAAAACTTACTTTTAATCTGTTATAATGTGTGGGCAAGGAAATCGTACCTTGCTAGGGTTAGGGTTTCGTGTTGGTTGAGGAGGAGAGAAATCTACGAAGAATACGGAATTGATTGGTTGATTGAAGAGGGGAGAACGACAGGTGGGCGATTACTCCAACGACGCGTGGCAGAACCCCTAGAATCCAGGAACCGTGTTAGGGTAACGAGGATTGTAAGAGCCTTCTTGAATCCTTCAAGTTGAGAGAATGTCCAAACCCTTTCAGTGCTTTTAGGTGGAATCTCCGAGCCTTTAAGTCACTAAAAGGGTCTCTTTGATCTTCTGAGAGTCCAAGTCTTGTGTCTGAAGAGAGGTCCCCTTCCCAATGGAATGGAAGGGGTATTTATAGGGTTTTCTGGAAAGTAGTCATGTGCAAGGCACATGCCTTCAGGGAAATTCCAGAAATACCCTTTAATCATTAGAGTAATACCCAGATTGTCCTGCCCTTCTAGCCACCAATCCAATCCCTCAATCAATTCCCAAAATGAGTCGCCTCCACGTGTCTTCTGCCTCGGGACACGTGAAAGATTCTCTCAGGTCTTGCTCATTTATTTCCGCCATTTCCGTTTGTCATTCAATTCTTTTAGGTCACATGTGAACCCTAATTTATACTTGGGCTCACATTTGCCCCCTGCGCGAGAGTCACGTTTTTGAAGTGACAATCGTGCAAAATACTTTAACTCTGTGCATCCTGCTTCAAATTTCTGAAAAATCCGCGAAGCTCGATCTTGCAAGTCCTGAAAACAGAAAATCATTGGAGAGGGAACCCCTAGGAGAGCTCTCCCAAGATACCTTGAAACTCTTCCCCAAATCCTGCTTAATCTTTGTTTCCTTAATTATATATACATACATATATATATATATATATATATATTACTAAATAAAATCTTATTTTATTTTGAAAAAGAAAATAAAGTCTTTCTTTATGTAAAATCAAGATATTTACATTATTTTGGAAACAAGATCAAATCATTTCTATTTAGAAATAGAATATTTGATTCCAATACATATATATATATATAATTTATTTTTTTGAAACTAAATCAAAACAAATCAAATTATATATTACAAAATAAAATAAAATCTTATTTTATTTTGAAAACAAGGATCAAATCTTATATATATATATATATATATATATATATATATATATATATATATATATATATTCACGTATTACTAAATAATATTAAAAAAAAATTATTTTGTAAATAAGATCAAATCATCTTTTATTTGGAAACAAGATTAAATCTTTTACATTTAAAAATAGAATATGTGTTCATATAATAGCTATACACGTAATAGCTATACATGTTTTTCCTAAAGCTAAGTTTAATTTCAATCCATCTGCATGATTACTTTGTCTTAGCCGTGCATGACTCCTAATATACAACAAACTTGGTTAACTGAGCGTGTGGTAAGCAATCAAAAAGCAACAGAAATAAATAGGCTAAAAGAACTAATCATAGAGAACTAGTCAGCGTAGCAAAATAAAAATAGGCCAGAAGAAGAAAAAGATTTACGTTTTTTTTTTTTTTTTTTTTTTTTTTTGAAAACTAAATCAAGACAAAACAAATTATATATTATAAAATAAGATCTTATTTTTTTATTTTTTTTTTGAAAACAAGGATCAAATCTTATATATATAGATATATATATATATATATATATATATATTATAATATATCAAATCTTATTTTATTTTGTAAATAGGATCAAATCATCTTTTATTTAAAAACAAGATCAAATCTTTTGCAATTAGAAATAGAATATGTGTTTCCATAATAATTATATATAATATGATATAATGAATAGCTATATTACTGCAATCACCTAGTCCTATAATGATATAATGGTATAATATGATGTTACTCCAATCACGTATATGATCTTTTCATGCATTATGGTGATTCTAATGAGGAATGTACTGCAATCACCTAAATTCATTCATTATTGTGATATGATGAATCAGTAACCACGCCAAGCTCCTTTTATCATGCCTTTATTCCAATAGTCAAGTTCCTTCCATAATGCCTTTATCACGTGAAATGTATATTTTAATTTTTTTTTTTAATTTTTTTTTTTTTTAAGAAAGGTAATGCAAAACAACTTTAACAAAAGGAGGCCGCTTGATGGTCAATTCTTAAGCAACACAAAATATACCTGAATCGCTGTCACGTCCCGTCCCATCTTGTTCCATCCTGTATGCACAATGAACATCCAACATATTCTCTAAACATTTGAATTTTCTACACATGAATGTTAGAGGTGATTATAATAGAAGGTGCTCTGGTTCTGAATGAATAAATCAACACTCCATATATGCTATTTGGCAATGGTCTGGTGACCCATGAATCTGATAACTTGAAGCTTCTTTCTCGTTCATTACCCAACATAAGCATACCCCTTGGAATGCCGGGGCGGTTATTTTGGGTAAAACCAGTTTGAGCGAGTGGTACAAGTTTCGGTCTTTAAGTGGTGTTCCTGATTGGTGGTGTGCTAGAGCTGGACAGGGTATGAATCCTTATGTCCATTCAGAATCCCCATATGGATCAAGTAGTGGATAAGCAATAGCTGTGGCTGCAAACATGGTGGCTGTGTCTCTAGGAACTGAGACTCACAGCTCCATCTCATGCCTAGCAGATCATAACTCAATTGTAGGTCTCAAACCAACCGTTGGGTTCACAAGTTGAGTTGGAGTTATTCCTATGACTCCTCGATGGGATAATATTGGGCCCATTTGCAGGATTGTGTCAGATGCTGTTTATGTGTTTGACGTGATTGCAGGTTTTGATCCCAGAGATGAAGCTCAAAGGCCTGATTAATTCTTCAGTTAGGTCACTTGCAGACATTATTGCCTTCAACCAGAACAACTCTAAACTGGAAAATCTTGGAGAGTATGATCAAAAAAAAAAAACTTTTATTGCATCAGAAGAGACATATGGGTTTGGAGAGGACGAGAAGAAGGCAGTGGAGATATTGCAAAATCTTTCGGAGAATGGGTTTGAAAAACTAATGAAGAAGAATAAGTTAGATGCAATGGTGACACCAGGTTCGCATTTTAGATACACAGCAAAAGATACCCATTGATCACCATCACCAAGGTAGCCACGGTCTAGGCAACTCTATCTAGATACAGCAAAAGATACCCATTGATCACCATCACCATGGCAACCATGGTCCAGACAACTCTATCTAGAGTAGGTCTAATTTCATTTTTTTTTATTTTTCATCTAATTCACTTTTCAGGTGATTGTAATATATCTTTTTCGGGCCATCTCACCTTGACAAGGATTTTGGCTCGGATAATCACGAAGAACAAGACAACACCGCAATGAGGAAACATCTATTCCGAGCCACTTCACCTTAACAAGGATCTTGGCTCGGAAATTCTCCAGGAAAGGGGCAACATCATAGTGAGGAAACATCCATTCCGGACCATTTCACCTTAACAAGGTCCTTGGCTCGGATATTCTCAAAAAAAGAGGCAACATCTCAGCGAGGAAGGATTTATTCCGAGTCATTTCACCTTAACAAGGTCCTTGGCTCGGATATTCTGAAAGAAAGGACAACACCGCAAGGAGGAAGAATTTATTCCGAGCCATTTCACCTTAACAAGGTCCTTGGCTCGGATATTCTGAAAGAAAAGACAACACTGCAAGGAGGAAGGATTTATTCCAAGCTAGCCATTTCACCTTAACAAGGTCTTTGGCTCGGATATTCCGGTGAAGTAGCATTTATTCCAATCAATTGATTCAACGAGTAAACAGAAGTTAAATGTAAGAGGGGAGAGCTCCTTAGGTGGCTAAACCCTATGGGCCAACCTTTAGGGGGACCAACCTAATGGCCTCATTCTTTACATTTTTCCGTTCTTCATCTACCCTATTTTTTTTTATTTGAATGGATCCTAATACTTGTGCTCTTTAGATTCCTTATGCTGAATTTTTTTTCTCTTACAGGCCTTCCCCGTTGAACATTCTGCAGACTAGAGAACAACCAAGGAGGCCCCGTTTCTCAATGATTGAGGAAGGGCTCCCCTCTTTTGGTCTTTTCAACATCTTTTGGGAGCGAGTCCAGACTTATGAACGTACAACTCTTCCTCTGCCAGAGAAGAAAGGCTTGTTTCTATATGCAGCGGCTTGTGGAGGTTGAGATGACTTCTCTCATTCCTAGCGCATTCCCCTCGCATTCCCCGCATATGCATAGAGAAGCAAGAATACCCTTTCCGTCCCCTTCGCTTCTTGTCTAATTCATCTGGTCGCCTTCAAGAATGGCAGGATTGAACCGACGAGATCCTTGGAAGCACTGATTACGTAAATATACTCAAGAGTGCGGGCATCTTTTGTTGTGTTCAACTATGCAGAGACCTACATATATATTCAACAGGACCATAACGCCCTTACTGTATTGATCTCGAGATGGTGCTCCTCTACTTGCACATTCGTCACTGCCTGGGGGAGGAATGCACCTCTACACTGGAGAATGTCTATACCGTCTACAAGTAAGCATTTTTCCCCCTGCGCGTAAGTCACGCCTTTGGTGAGATGATCGCGCAAAATATTTTTAAGTGCTGAAGCCTTGATTCCAGTTTCTGAACACTTCGCGGGGCTTGATGTTTTACAAGCTTCAAAAATGAAAGTCCTAGGAGAGGGAACCTCTAGGGGAGAAAACCCTAGGAGGGCGAGCCCTAGAGGAGCTCTTCAAGGATATCTTAGTATCTCTTAACTCTCCTTGGACATGTCTTCCTTTCATACTAGGTTGGATCTCTTTATTTCCAATCATCATGTTGTTGCACTTCGTTCGGAAGTCACTTCATGTCTCCATGAGAATGACTTACTTTATGTAGAGCTTTAGGAGCTTCAAGATGCCATAGATAAATTGAAGCCCAAGCTTTTGGGAAATTTAGTCAACTGCTCAAGACTTTGAAGGCTCGATAGCTTCCAATACGAAGGCTCAGGGCACCACCATTGTCGACTTGGAGGCTTTAGTTATTCTCCTCTCTTTAGTTCGACAGGTCATGGCTTCTAGATCATGGCTTTCGTAGTTTTTTCCATTTCCTGTATCAGAAAATTCATGTACATATATTTCATGCAAACTAACACTTGAATCCATACTTTTTTTTTTTTTTAAATAAATCAGAAGAAATAATCAAGTATAAGTGAAAGTTTGACAAATTTATTGATAATCAAATTGCTTTTAACGAAAAGCATAACGTTTCATATAATAAATCTTGCTTTTATCGAAGAAAGCATAACGTTCACCACTTTTAGAGATAAAAGGCAACTTTCTTGCTTTTGTCGAATAAAGCATAACGTTCGCCACTTTTAAAGATAAAGTGTAACTTTCGGGGTTGAGGGCTTATACTCAGGTGCCTCAATCACTTTTGAAGTTGAAAGTGTAACTTTTGAGGGATGTTAGTCAGGTGCCTCGATTACTTTTAAAGGTGAAAGTATAACTTACGAGGACTTATAGTCAGGTGCCTCGTTCACTTTTGATGATAAAGTGTAACACTCGGGTGCCTCATCACTTGGGTCATCCAATTTCTTGGCAAGTGCAGTCTACGAGGACTTGAAATCGGGTGCCTCGTCACTTGGGTCGTCCAATTTCTTGGCAAGCGCAGTCTACGAGGACTTGACCACCATTTAGAGTGGACCACCATCTTGGGTGGATTTTTTTTTTAAAAAAAATCGTCAATTCTTGTGCCTCCTCCCTTGGTCATCCAATTACTTGGCAAGGGATATTCCTTTAAACCACCATTTTTGGTGGACCACCATCTTGGGTGGGTTTTTAATTCATCTGTAGTTCAGAGTTCTTTTGATGGTAGAGCCAGTATTTGGGTTCTTGACTTCCGGGACTGCACCATGGGTGATAGTGTTGCACATTTCTTCTCCTAGTTCAATCTCTCCGGCCGCCAGCTTCTCATGGTATATTCTCCGCAGACTGTAACAGTCCATAGTGGAATGTCCTGCGTATTGGTGGTATACACAGAAGTCCGGTCTTCTTTTCATCTCTTCCGTTACAACCAACCGGGGCCTTGGAGGCTTCACCACTCCATATTCAACCCATTGTTCATACAGGTTCTTGAATGCCTTCTCGCTACATGTAATAGCCTCCGGAACTGGCATCCTGGTATACTTATCCCCATGCCTTTCTCTGCTTCGCTCAAATTTCTCATTCTTTTCCCTCTTGCCCCCATGTGGTTTTGACTGAGAATCCGCCAAAGCCACAGTTGCTGTCCTCTTGCCCTTCCATGTAATCGTCGCTTGGTTAGTGGGCAATGTCACGATTCCTCCCAAGTCTTGTGCAAAAGATGAGAGGGTCGCGAAGGAATCACAAGCCTTGGTGATGAGGTGGAGCTTGAAAGAATCCAAGGCACCATTGTTGCAAATGCTGACTAAGTTCTTTTCTTCAATCGGTTCTGCACACTTCTGTGCCTGGGCTTTGAACCTGTCAACATAATCTAACAACTCCTCATTTGGTTTCTGCTTGAACCGCATAAGCTCCACAATGGTTACCTGCTTCTGCACATAGAAAAATTTCTTGAAAAATTGTAATTTTAAGTCATCCCAATCATGGACTGACCCCTTCTCCAAATTGTAGTACCAACTAAAGGCACTATCCGTCAAAGTCTTGTTGAATTCCCTCATCAACAAGTGGTGATTGTTTACTTCGTCATATCCGAGCCACGGAGACATTGACTCTACAAACCTGGCAATATGTTCCCTAGCATTTCCTTTCTCCCCGTTGTATTTTGGAAATTGCGGGGGGTGCTCAATATACCCTGTTGGGTAAGGTTGCCTCCGAATGTGTGCAGGGTAAGGAGGAGTGAAGTCCAACTCCGAGGGTCGAGATGTCTGTATGCGAAGTTGATTGATCACGTCAATCATATCATCCTTTGTCACATACGGGCTTGTAGCGTGAACTCTCTGGGGTGTTGTGATATACTGCTGCATCGGCGGTGTGTATGGTAGAGAAATTGGTTGATGAACACTTGCATCATGAACAGCTGGCAATGGTGGAAGTTTTTGGCTCATTCGCTGGACATTGCTTGGAATGATTGGCATTTGTACCTGTGAAAATGATGGAATAGTATCTGAGATGATGTTTGCCTGAGGTTGGCTTGCTTCCATCCTAGGTTGTGGCACATCACCACTGTTCTGGGCTTCCAAGTTGATTATTGGAACCGATTGACTTTCCGTTAATGGAGGTACAATCTGGTTCTCTTTGTTGTTGCTACCATTATTGTTGTCTTCCACACCTGCTTGTTCCCCATGCGAACTTCCTGGGAACATGGACTTGAAAGTGGGAATTTGCATCAACTGCTGGCGGAAATTCCCCATTTCCTCTTGCTTCCTCTGCATTTCCAGCATCATGGCCATCATCATTCCTTGCCCTTCTCGTGCTTCCTTCAATGCTTTGAGCATTTCCAGTTGCACAACATTCGTCGGGTCTCCACCTGCATCCTCGCCTTGCCTTCCTGCGCTTGTGTGTTGTTGATTGGCCATATGTGGTGATGTTGAACTTCCTTCTGAAGCGTCTTCAATAAGTGGTTGGTCAAAATCCAAGTTTGCGCCTTGGAAAGCTCGAGTTACTTGCCTTGGAACTAGCTCCGGTGAGGTAATGCTATTTGTTGGTGAAGTAGCTCTTCTTGTAGTTCTCCCACTTCGAGTTGTGGGCATACCCTTCACGAATTCTACACCTCCCCAGCGGAGTCGCCAAATAAATGTGGGCAAGGAAATCGTACCTTGCTAGGGTTAGGGTTTCGTGTTGGTTGAGGAGGAGAGAAATCTACGAAGAATACGGAATTGATTGGTTGATTGAAGAGGGGAGAACGACAGGTGGGCGATTACTCCAACGACGCGTGGCAGAACCCCTAGAATCCAGGAACCGTGTTAGGGTAACGAGGATTGTAAGAGCCTTCTTGAGTCCTTCAAGTTGAGAGAATGTCCAAACCCTTTCAGTGCTTTTAGGTGGAATCTCCGAGCCTTTAAGTCACTAAAAGGGTCTCTTTGATCTTCTGAGAGTCCAAGTCTTGTGTCTGAAGAGAGGTCCCCTTCCAAATGGAATGGAAGGGGTATTTATAGGGTTTTCTGGAAAGTAGTCATGTGCAAGGCACATGCCTTCAGGGAAATTCCAGAAATACCCTTTAATCATTAGAGTAATACCCAGATTGTCCTGCCCTTCTAGCCACCAATCCAATCCCTCAATCAATTCCCAAAATGAGTCGCCTCCACGTGTCTTCTGCCTCGGGACACGTGAAAGATTCTCTCAGGTCTTGCTCATTTATTTCCGCCATTTCCGTTTGTCATTCAATTCTTTTAGGTCACATGTGAACCCTAATTTATACTTGGGCTCACATAATGCTTATTGAACTCTAACTTTTTGCTGAGTGGTAGATTGACTTGAACCTATTATTTTGCATAATTAAAAAAGAGGTCTTATATATATTAGGTTTTTTTTGAAGGTGAAAAGAAAATAAATAAATAATTAAATTAAAGAGGAAAATTGGTTGATGACTTTCATCTTCTTGATATATATATATATATATATATATATATATATATATATATATATATATATATATATATATATATATATGGGAATGATGCATAACATATATTTGTTATGAACACTTATAATGCATACACCATCTATACCATTAAAAAAAATGAACGATTATGATTAGAAAATAAAAATCTACGTCCGCTACTATTAGTAGCGGATTCAGAATAAGAGTTTGGCTTTATTCTAAAGGTTTAGTGTTTATTAACTAGGGTTTATTAAATAGAGTTTAGGGTTTATTAATTAGGGATTAATAAGGTTAATAAACCCTAAACCAAATTTAAAAAGTTAATTAATCATAAACTCTCTGGTTAATAAACACTAATCCCTGGAATAAAGCAAAAAACTTATCCTGATTAGCGTTATTAGCGTTGTGTTTTTTTTACCATCCACTACTATTAGTAGCGGACATCAATTTTTAATTTCTAATTCTGAGCGTTCTTTCTTATTTTTAATAGTATAAATGGTGTATGCCCTATACGGATTCATAGCAAATAAATATTATGAATTATTATCCACATATATATAAGTGATTCTAAGTATCTTTTTAAATATAGATCAAGGCTAGCTGCATGAAATTATGAGGGCTAACGTGTTTCAAAAGATGCTTTGCCTTCCTTATCAAGTCATGTAGTTTGGCCCAAAACAATTCTCCTCAAGTCTCCTCAAACCCTACGAACGTGTTGACCTAAAAATTAACTGTATTCGATTCGATTTGATTCAGAAATTAAAATGAGTCGAGTTTAAATTAAGCTACTTTTCAACTTACTTAGTTAAATGAGCTGATCTACTAAAGTATACTTTATTTAGACAAAATCTTATATAACACAAGCATTGAGTGTGTAATTTATATGAAAAACTTAATTTTTATGTTAAAAGACGAAGCAAATTAAAAGACACTTAAATTTAGAGGGTTAAAGAGAAATTTATGAAAAGTTAATCCTAACTTCTTCTTCTTCGGTCTCTCCTATATATGACGTTACATATATATACTAGCTTCTGGTGACACGTGTTATGCATGTAAATATATACTCAAAATTTTGGTATTAAAAATTGGTGATCAAAAACCCAAAATTGATTAATAATTTGAATTTTGGCAGATCAGAGAGTCGATTGTCATGAAACCTGACGACTTGAGGTTTCAAGATATGCCAGTGGATGAGTCCGGGGCGATACATCCTGGTCTTATAATTAAATCGAGACAAAATTTTAAGGTGAAATGACTGAAATCAATCGTATGATTTAATTACAAAATTCAGAAGAAAAAAAAGTTAATCACTATATTTTATAATATTATAATTTTATAATAAGATTCTACCGAATATTTGATATTTGTTATTCGATAACTATGTTAGCGGTAGGGGTGTAAGTCGAACCAAGTAGTTCGGTACTCGACTCGAGATCGGTTCGAAAATATGATCAAAAACTCGAATTCGAAGTAGATCCGAGTCGAATATGATCCATACTCATTTTCTGTTTAATGAAACACGAGTCGAATTCGAGCATACCAGTGTTCGCTCAAATTAGGGTTCGAGTATTTCATTTTTTTCGAACCATACTTGATACATGCTCGATGGATCATATTTGAATATTGGTCTGATCCATGTTAGTAAGCTAAATATGTGATATTTGTATCAATCTTTGTAATTTATAAAGTGTAGTATGAAATTGTATAAACTTGTACTTGAATAAATCAATGAATTGAATGCCAATTTTTATTACATTCTTTAAAATTCCAATACATAAATAAATAGTGAAAAAGTTTTATATATAAATATTAGTTAAGTAACCAATTTAGTATGTAGTGGTTCAGTTTTAAGTGAAATGGTTCATATTCGAAACTCGATTTGAAGGCTCATGAGTAACTCGCTTTGTAAACGAGTCGAGTACTTACGAGCTGAGTAGGTCCGAGTAATGATCCGAGTCAAATCTAGCGCAAAAATATAAATCCCTTATCGAATTCGAGTCGAATTCGAACTCAATTTTTTCGAGTCGAGCCGAATCTGAGCATGAAAGTGTTTGTTGTGATTCGACTCGTTTACACCCCTAGTTAGCGGAGGAATTCTAAATGATACGAATATATATACATGTATCCGTATTCGTATCCGTTTATTTGCAAATATCTAATCGAATATGAATATTTAATATCCGTTTAAGTCGAATAAGAATAATATTTGCTTTAAATGAATATGAACATGGACAAATATTCTATTTTCCGGTTACCAATTACGGTCCTAGTAATAAAATATGATGCACACTATATTTTATGTTATTAAGGCTAGTGGTAGTAGTGGGGTTATGTTTTTGTCTTATGTAGTGGCTTAGTGGTTAGTGGTTTGATAGTAGCAGTAGTGGGTCTCTCCACTTTATTAATAGTGGAGTATGTGGGCATGTTCCATCAATTTATAAATAGTAGTTGTAAGTAGCTTTAGTGGCATTATTATGATTTTAATTGAAAAGTGAAGGAGTTATTCCTTTGGCATTACTTATTCATTTTGCTGCTCTCTTTTTTTCCTTGTTGCATTAATTACTGCTATTAGAATTATATAGCAGATTTCCAACAGTTTTTGGTATCAAAACCTCGTTCGATTGACGTTGGGCGTTGGAGTTTTCTGGATTGGTGTTGTAGCATCATCAGTGGGTCTTATTGTTTTGCACACAAAGTGTTCAGGTAAAGCTTTTTGTAACTATGACAAATGGTAATGTTCTAAATCTTTCTCAATCCTTGATTCCTTCATTTACTGGAGAAAGTTATGAGTTTTGGAGCATTAAAATGAAAACTTTTTTTATTGCGCAAGAACTTTGGGAGTTGGTTGAGAATGGTTTTGTAGAGAATGCAATGGATGTTAGAGAACTTCGTAAAAAGGATGCGAAGGCTCTACTTGTTTTGCAACAGGCTGTAACAGACCCTATATTTCCTCGAATTGCTGGTGCCACAAAGTCGAAGGAAGCATGGACTATTTTGAAGCAAGAGTTTCATGGGGACAAGAAGATAACAATAGTTAAATTGCAGACTTTTCGAAGAGAGTTTGAGACACTCTTCATGAAAGGTAACGAGTCTATTCAAGATTTCTTCTCTAGAGTTTTTGGTATAGTTAATCAAATGAGAGCTTTTGGAGAGACTATCATAGATCAGAAAATTGTGGAGAAGATATTAAGGAGTCTACCGAATAAATTTGATCATGTTGTTACAACCATTGAGGAGTCTAAGGACTTGTCTACATTTTCTCTTAATGAACTAATGGGTTCTCTTTTAGCACAAGAAGAGAGAATTAACAGGTCAAATGAGAAGAATCTTGAGCATGCCTTTCAAACCAAGGTGGAGGTCTCTTGTAAAGGAAAATTTGGCGAAGGCTCTTCTGGACACATACAATTTTGTAGAGGCCGAGGTAGAGGTGGCTACCGTGGTCGTGGAAGAGGTTGAGGAAGATCTGATATGGGACATTTTAACAGACAAGATAACAAAGGAATGTAGTGTTATAATTGCAACAACTATAAGACTCCAACTTTTATAAATAAAGATGAATTTTCTATAAATATTACTTTTGAATATCATGGAGTAAATTTGATATAATGTTATAGTTGTGGGTAATATTTATAAATTTTGCAAATTAAGCAAGTTGTTATAAAATATTCGTTTGGTCAGGGAATATTCTTTTTGTTGGAGAATATTCGTACGACGACACAATCATTGGTGGACCCCACAACGGAATTATTGTCGGATTGAGAAAACGACAAAAATACTTTATGAAAATAATGGCGGAGGTGTTACCGTTAAAACTGTTGAACTACCCGGTAGTAAAAGTACAGTAATACGTGTGGTTGCATAGTAGCACACGGTATTGATAATTGATGCTTACGTGAGAAGTCACTCAGCTATACTCAATTATTGCTACAGTAATTGCTGCATCATATCTCTTATATTATTGATTCAATTATTGTCATAGTACCATCTGTATAATATGTTATATTATTAAATCAATAATTGAGACGACTAGTTATAAATGATTAATAATTGTTGAAAGATTAAATATGTGTTGATTAAAAATAAAATGATTTGTGGTAATATTTATTCAATCCTTGATGTATATAAAGAGTCTATTATGAGACGTTTGTGGTAAGTTTGGTTATTTTATGGGGGGCACATATGTCATCATCTAAGAGTCTCTTCGTCAATAGTAATTACCTTCGTCAATAATAATTACCTTCGTCAATAGTAATTACCTTTACCAGACGTCAAACCACTTGCCGTTTCATATTACAGGCGTCGAACCAATTGTCGTTTCACATTACAGACGTCAAACCACTTGGTGTTTCACATTACAGGCGTCAAACCACTTTTCTTTTCACATCACCAGTCGTCAAGCCACTTGCCTTTTCACATTTCAAGTGCTAAGTTAGAAATCTTCTATAAATAGAGGCCTAGTGCTTCATTATTTTTCATGAATTCATTCAAGCTATAGAGAGAGAAAGTATAGAGAGAAGAAGAGAGAAAGAAGAAGAGTATTCTGTTACTACACTACTGCAGTATTCAATCTCCTACCAATGTAAGGGGTGTTATTCTTTCTTATTCATGAAGAGAACTGTTGTTATTCCATTGCTTATTATTCTGTTGGAATAACCTGTATACGCGGTTTACCCTATACTTAGTGACATTCTTCTATTATTCTGTTGGAACATCCTGTCTGTGTGTTTTACACCGGACCTGGTTCCGTCTTTATTATTATTTTGTTGGAACATCATGTCTGTGTGTTTTACACCGGACCTGGTTCCATCTTTATTATTCTGTTGGAACATCCTGTCGGTGCAAATTTTGCCTGACCTGGTTCTGTTATTATTATTCTGTTGGAATAACCTGTCTATGCGAAATACCGCATGCATGGTGATTTCTTTTATTATTCCATTCTTTATTATACTCAGTTGGTTAAAGTTTTGACTTCTATACTCCATGAAATTAGTAGAATATCCTTGATATTTGCGCTTCATTCAGTATCTTTTCATGGAAATATTTTTCTGATCATTCTTGAATTTTACTCTACAAAGCAGTATCATGTTGACAATTTGGACATTATTAGTTCCTGGATAAATTAATTCTTGAACTTGTTTTATTGAATTCTTATATCATTGTCATCATCCTCATGTTTATATTATGTTGAAAGTCATCTGTGGCCTATAGTGCATAGATGGACTTAGTATGATTATGACCAGGGATTATTCGGTGTAATCATGACCGTAATGTTACAAATGATGTGGTAAAAGTTATCATTGGCCCGTAGTGCATTGATGGACAGTTGTTGGCATGATCATGACTATTAAAGAATACACGAATGTCCTTGGCTGTAGTGCATGAATAATTTATGGTCGTGATACTAAAGAATATCTTTGGTCGTAGTGCAAGGGTGATTCGATGATGTGGATTATTTATTAAGCTGAGTCCCAGAGATAAAAGTCATGAAAAACCTTTTAAATCATAGAAGATAGTAGATTTTATTCTCTACTTGACTCTTTTAATGGATTGCTTGTTCTGCTGCAGTTAAACTTGATGTTGTTATATTTTATCAGTTTAACACTGTTGAAGGCTAACGATAATTTATTCTGCATTATCTTAGTCATAATATTTCTTACTGGGCTAGTTGAGCTCACCCTTTCTTTCACTGTTCTCTTCAGGAAAGAACATAGCAGGGACTAGTCGGGGAACGAAGTGACGGTCCAGAGGATAGCATTAGTAGTCCTCACTATTCTGTGAAATAGTGGGTTAATAATTGTAATTAGGACTCCTTTTGAGTTTGTATAATCTCTAGTAGACAATAATTATATTCAAACTCACAGTTATGTTTTGTCATATTGTACACGACAGTTGTATTAGTAAGTTGTATTTGAATTTTGTACCATATATCTGACGACCCAAGATGGATGATGTATACCTAATTTTGGGGGGTCACAATAACTATGGTTATATAGCACGAAATTGCCCGGAGAAGATTGAGAAAGTCAAACAACAAGCCAATTTTGTCAAGGAAAAAGAAGAGGAAGGTAGCCTTTTTCTTAATTACTTATTTAAATCCTAACATAAGTAAGAATGATGTTTGGTTTCTAGACAGTGGCTGTAGCAACCATATGACTGGAGAAAAGGGACTGTTTCAAACGATGGATGAATCAGTTCAATTAAAGGTCGGGCTTGGTGATGGCAAGCAAGTACAATTTGAAGGAAAGGGGACAATTGCAATTAAGACCAAGTTAGGTATTAAAAAGCTAATTCATGATGTTTACTATATTCCTGGTTTGGCACATAACCTATTTAGTGTGGGTCAGTTAATTCAAAAGGGATATTTAGTTCATTTTCATGATGGAATGTGTGAAATTAAAAATATAAAAACTGAAAATTCTATTTTTAAAGTCCACATGACTGAAAACAAAATGTTTCCTCTTGAGTTATCATGTTTGGATATTGTGCAATGGTTGCTAATGTTCGCGACGAGTCTAGGCTTTGGCATTTAAGGTACGGGCATTTTCATTATAATGGGTTGAAATGGTTGGGTCAGAAAAATATGGTGTCATGATTGTCATCTATTTTGTCTGTTGATAATGTTTGTGAAGGTTGTGTTTATGGAAAACAACATAAGTTGTCCTTTCTAGTTGGTAAAGCTTGGAGAACAAAGATGCCTTTGGAATTGGTTCACGCAGATATTTAGTTGTGGACCGACAAAAACTTTATCTTTAAATAATAGTAAATATTTTCTATTATTTACTAATGATTTTTCCCGTATGAGTTGGGTGTTTTTTCTTACTCAGAAATCCGAGGTGTTTGAAAAGTTTAAGGAGTTCAAAGCCTTTTGCAGAGAAACAAAGTGGCTACGCAATCAAAACTCTCAGAACTGATAGAGGGGGAGAGTTCTTATCCGATGAATTTACTCTCTTTTGCAAAGAGAATGGTATCCGGAAGCAACTAACAGTACGAAAGACTCCAAAACTGAATGGAGTTGCTGAACGGAAGAATCGGACGGTTGTAGAAATGGCACGGAGTATGCTAAATTATGAGAAGGAGCTTTCGAATAGTTTTTGGCCTGAGGCAGTAGCTACCGCCATCTCGGACCGTCACTCCATTCCTCGACTAGTCCCGACTATGTTCTCATTTCCTGAAGAGAACAATGAAAGTAAATGGTGAGCTAAACTAGCCCAGTAAAAAATATTATGACTAAGATAATGCAGAATAAATTATCGTTAGCATTCAACAGTATAAAATTGATAGAATATAATAGACAACAAGTCTAACTACAGCGGAACAAGCAATCCATTAGAAGAGTCAAGTAGAGCATAAATATCTACTATCTTCTATGATTTAAAAGTAATTCATCAATATTTTATCGTTGTAACACAGCTCAATAAATAATCTACATCATTTAATTTTCCATACACTACGGGCCAAGGATATTCGTTAGTATTACCAGTGGTCATGAGCCAACAACTGTTCATCAATGCACTACGGGTCAATGAGGACTTTTACCACATCATTTGTAACATTATCGGTCATGATTATACCGATACATAGTCATAATCATACCGATCCACAGTCTATCTAAGCACTACGGGCCAAAGATGACTTTCATCATAATATAAGCATGAAGATGATGTCAATGATATAAAAATTCAATTAAGTAAGAGCAAGGATAAATTTTAAAGATTTATAAATCAATTTATCTAGAGTTCAAGAATGTCCAAATTGTCAACATGATAACTGCTTTGTGGAGTAAAATTCAAGAATAATATTGTATCAAAAATAATTTAGATAGAAAAAAAATCATTTTTTGTCATAAATAGTACCCCGGGTGATCAATAGTACCCGAGTGAATAGTACTCTGTGAATAGTACTTTTGGAATAGTATCCCGACATGAAAAGATCAAAATTTAACAAGAATGTTCAGAAAAATATTCTTGTGAAAAGATACTAGATGAAGCGCAAATTTTAAGGATATTCTGCTAATTTCAAGGAGTATAGAAGCAATACTTTAACAAAATGAGTGTAGAATTCAGAATCTGAAATGAAATAATATTACTTACATAATACAGAGTATGGAAGAAAATATTATTTCTTACGAATATTGAACAAAAATAATATCCCTTACCTTAAAAGGAGAGTATTTCTGACTGGTATGGCGGGGATATTCTTGAAGAAAACTTGCACTATTTTCTACACTCTAAGTGTGACGCCCCCAAAATAGGTATACAACACCCATTCTGAGTCGCCAAATACATGGTACAGAAAGCAAACTACAACTTCAATAATACAATTGTCGTGCAAAATACGACAACACATATTGTGAGTTTAAATATAAATATTGTCTTCTAGACAATTTCCACACTCAAATAAGTCCTCATTACAATTATTCAAACACTATTTTACAGAAATAGTGAGGACTGCTAAAACATCTTTCTAGAACCATCACTCTGTACCCCAACTAGTTCCTACTATGTTCTCACCTCCTGAGAAAAATAGAACAAAAAGGAAAAGGGTGAGCTCAACTAGCCCAGTAAAGAATATTATGACTAAGATAATATACAACAAATTATCGTTAGTCTTCAACAGGGAAAAATCTGATAAAATATAATAGACAACAAGTTTTAGATCAACAACTGCAGCGGAAACAGCAATCCATTAGAAGAGTCAAGTAGAGAAAGAATTCTACTATCTTCTAAGATTTAAAAGTCCATCATCAATATTTTATCCCTGTAACAACAATCAATATACATCTTTAATCAATATTCATCTCTGCACTACAGGCCAAAGATATTCATTTGTATCACCAGTTGGTCATGTTCATCTCAACACCTATTC
Source organism: Panax japonicus (assembly GCA_020205505.1). Taxonomy (NCBI): domain Eukaryota; kingdom Viridiplantae; phylum Streptophyta; class Magnoliopsida; order Apiales; family Araliaceae; genus Panax; species Panax japonicus. The sequence goes on from CM035105.1 coordinate 5,849,136, forward strand.
ATAACAAATCATACGTTCATTTTTAACGGTTCAAAATTTGTGGACATATACTTTACTTATCTATTTATAACATATCCAAAAATTACAACGATCCAACGGTCGGATTAAAAATTATATCTCACGCAATATATCTCGAAAACACTGGTTTAATTTTTAATACCTCCATTTCGACAAAAATACTGATAAAACACCTCAACATTAACTCCTTCATTTTTAACCACAATAAATATATCCATCATTTATATCCACATAAAATAAATATTTCCTTATCATATGAATCAATAATTAATTATTCACAAATAATATTACAGAATCACATTTATGACAACCAGACCGTTCTCAGGAAATAAGGGGCTTTCCAATAAGAATTTCTCCTTACTGGCGCGCAATTAGGTGACCAAACCTCTCCTTGACAGAACTTTCTAGACATTGCCAATAATGCTATCTAATAATATTATTCAAATAATATGAATTATTGATCTGATAATGGGAAATACTGCGCAGTGAAAATTATTGAAACAACAATAATATAAAATATCAACACAGCAATTATTGAATCAATAAAATAAAATATTGAACAGTAACTACTGTAACAATTATTGAGTAGTGCCTTCTTACGTAAGGATCAATAATTCATCAATACTGTGCATCCACGCATATTACTATATTTTAACCACCGGGTATTCCAACAGTGTTAACGGTAACAACTACGTCGTTATTTATAAAAACTCAAACTTGTCGTTTTTTTCATCCGATAATTATTCTGTTATGGGGCCCACATAAGACTGCGCCGTCGTACGAATATTCCCCGACAACAAGAATATTCCACGACCAAATGAATATTCCCCGACAACAATGATTATTTTATAACCACTTGCATATTTTGTAAAATTTGCACATTTCACCCATAACCAGAAAATTATATCAAATTAATACCTTATTATTCACAATAATAATTAGAGGAAATTCGATTTTATTTATAATAAGTTGGGGTCTTACAACCTCCCCTCCTTATAAAATTTTGTCCTCGAAATTGACATACGTACCTGGTGTTTCGAAAAGGTGAGGATACCTCACTTTCATTTCTGATTCCAACTCCCAGGTCATTTCTTCAATTGCATAGTTTCTCCACAAAACCTTAACTTGTGGTATAACCTTGGTGCGTAGGACATGCTCTTTCCTATCCAAGATCTTAACAGGTACTTCTTCGTACGTTAAATCTTCGGCTATCTCGTCTAGTTCTAACGCAATAATATGGTTCGGGTCTTTCACATATTTACGAAGCATAGATATGTGAAAAACATTATGAACACGAGACATACTTGGAGGTAATGCGAGCCTATAGGCCACATTTCCTATTCGGTCAAGAATCTCAAATGGATCAACAAATCGTGGATTGAGCTTTCCTCTCTTTCCAAATCTTGTAACTCCCTTCCATGGAGCAACACGTAACAATACATGATCTCCAATATTAAACTCCACGTCCTTTCTATGAAGATTAGCATAACTCTTTTGTCGATCTTATGAGGTTTGAATACGTTGTCGAATCATTTGGATCTTTTCTGTAGTCATGCGTACTAATTCTGGTCCCAACAACGTTGCTTCTCCCACCTCGTTCCAGCATACTGGAGAACGACACTTTCGTCCATACAACGCCTCAAATGCAGCCATACATATACTTGCTTGATAACTGTTGTTGTAGGAGAATTCCACCAGTGGCAAGTACTTATCCCAATTTCCTTTAAAATCTAGGACACAATGTCTTAATAGATCTTCAAGGGTTTGAATAGTCCTCTCTGATTGTCCGTCCGTTTGAGGATGGTATGCCGAACTGAATCGTAAATCCGTGCCCATAGCTTTCTGTAAGCTAACCCAAAATCGTGAAGTGAATCTTGGGTCACGATCCGAAACTATGGATACTGACATGCCATGCAATCTCACAATCTCATTCACGTATATACTAGCAAGACGTTCAAGGGAATAAATCTCACGTATCGGAAAGAAATGGGCAGACTTGGTTAATCTATCAACAATAACCCAAATAACATCTATGCCTTGAGAAACTTTGGGAAGACCCGTAACGAAATCCATAGTAATGTGTTCCCACTTCCATTTCAGAATCTCAAGTGGTTGTAATGGACCCTTTGGCATTTGATGCTCCGCCTTTACACGTTGACAAGTTAAACACCTCGAGATAAACTCCGCGATCTCTCTCTTCATATTGTTCCACCAAAATGTATGTCGAATATCATGATACATTTTGGTACTCCCAAGATGGATTGCAAACGGTGTGTTGTGTGCCTCCATCATGATTCTATGCTTCAAGTCAGAATCGTTAGGAACACAAAGTCTGGAGTTGAATCTAAGTATTCCTTCTTCATCGATTCTTGCTTCTGGAATAGCACCTTCTTGTACTTTCTTCTTCATACGCATCAGCTCCATGTCCGTAGCTTGAGCAGCTTTAACTTTATCGATTAAAGCTGGTTCTACTCGTATATTCACCATCATCATGTGGGTCCCTGGAGTCTTTAATTCTACCTCAATCCTTTGCAAGTCATACAGAATGGGCTTTTGCATTGACAATATCGCACTCGTACTCGCATATGATCTTCTACTCAATGCGTCAGCTACTACGTTCGCTTTTCCAGGATGATATTGAATAGTGTGATCGTAATCTTTCAATAGTTCAAGCCAACGTCGTTTCCGCATGTTGAGTTCTTTTTGGGTGAAAAAATATTTGAGGCTTTTATGGTCCGTATAATCTCCACTTTCTCCCCATACAAGTAGTGTCTCCAAATTTTCAACGTGAATACGACTGCTGCCAACTCTAGATCATGAGTAGGATAATTCCTCTCATATTCTTTGAGTTGTCGTGAGGCATAGGCTATGACTTTCTCATGTTGCATGAGAACGCATCCTAACCCTTTGCCTGAAGAATCGTTGTATATAACAAATCCATCCGTACCAGATGGTATTGCCAGAACAGGTGCCAAAATGAGTCTCCTCTTGAGCTCTTGGAAACTCTTCTCGCATTCCTCGCTCCATACAAATTTTGTATCTTTCCGAGTCAACTGAGTTAACGGAGTAGCGATTCGAGAAAATCCTTCCACGAATCTCCGATAATAACCAGCTAAGCCCAGAAAGCTACACACTTCAGTCGCCGACTTTGGTTGCTCCCAACTTTGTACTGCTTCAATCTTCGCCAGGTCAACAGATACTCCATGTTTTGACACCACGTGCCCAAGGAATGCTATTTCCTCAAGCCCGAACTCGTATTTCTTCAACTTGTCATAAAGTTTGTTTTCACGAAGACTTTCAAGTATCAGCTTCAAATGGTGCTCATGATCTTCACGGCTTTTGGAATAGATGAGGATGTCATCAATAAAGACACCAACAAACTGATCCAAATATTCCTTGAATACACGGTTCATCATATCCATGAAAGCAGCAGGAGCATTAGTCAATCCAAAAGACATGACTAATAATTCATAATGCCCGGACCGAGTTCTAAAGGCAGTCTTTGGAATATCCTCAGTTTTAATCTTCAGCTGATGATATCCAGAACGAAGATCGATCTTTGAAAAGAATTGTGCTCCTTGCAACTGGTCGAAAAGGTCATCAATGCGAGGTAGCGGATACCTATTCTTGATGGTGACATGGTTTAATTCTCGGTAGTAAATACAAAGTCGCATACTCCCGTCTTTCTTCTTTACGAATAAAACAGGAGCACCCCAAGGAGATGTACTAGGATGAATGAAACCTATGTCTAACAATTCCTGTAGTTGGACTTTTAACTCCTGATGTTCAATAGTAGCCATTCGAAATGGGGTTTTAAAAATGGGTTTTGTACCCGGCTCAAGGTCAATAAAGAATTCAACATCACGTTCTGGGGGTAGACCGGGAAGTTCTTCAGGATTCATCAGGAAATTCTCTAACAACAGAAATATTATTCAAATCTGACTTGTCTTTGTTCAAATCCATAACATGGGCTAAGAAAGCTTGACATCCGTTTTTCAATAAACGAATAGCTTTATGGCTTGATATGATAGTGACTCATTTTAGTGGTTTAGTTATTTAAATTTGTATGATAGGTTGGTTAGGAATATGAAAACTAACAACCTTACGAAAATAATCAATTTTGGCATGATTAGTGGTTAACCAATCAATTCCTAAAATCACATCAAAAACAAGTATTTTTAAAAAGATAAGATCAACAGGTAATGTGATAGGGCCAACTTGGATATGCAAGATTTATAAACTGTGGATGTAACGAAAGTTTCACCCAACGGAGTCTCCATTGATAAATCAAAGTCTAATTTCTCTGGAGTCAAGTTTAAACATTGAGCACAAGCAGGAGAGATAAAAGAATGGGTAGAACCGGTATCTAGTAAGGTATAAACTTCGCAACAGTTCAGATTAGCTTACCCGTAATCACCTCGTTCGGGTTCCTCGCGTTTTGGCCAGTCACGACAAACGCTCTTCCAAGAACCGCTGATTTCGACTTATCCGGGACAGCCCTTGGGGTCACCATCCCCGTTGAACTTGGTTTTACTACAGAACAATCTCGAGCTATGTAGCCTTTCTTTCCACAATTGTAACATACCTTGGATTATTGTGGACAGTTTGGGCTGATATGTCCATCTTTCCCGCATTTGTAACATCTAACTGGTGGTGGTTCTCCTCCCCTAGAATTTGTTGTTGGTGCTGGTGCTACTGCTGATGTCTTCCCGTCATTGTTAAATCTCCTCTTTCTAAAATTTCTACTTGACTCACCTTTCTTATTATCATGGCCACGATGACCACCCGAGTGGTTACCGCATTTATTCGTAATTTTCCCTCCTCGTTGGTTATCATCGATCTGATGACTGATGTCACCGGTATGACCCTGGTTGTGGTCCCTCGGTTGCACATACTCATTATCTCGCTCTAATAATTGAGCCCTGTTTACAACATCTGAATATAAAGAAAATTTATGAGATATAAGATATGGCTGAATCTCGGGCTTTAGACCTCTTAGAAACATCCTTGTCATTCGTTCCTCATTTTCGACCAAATGAGGTGTAAACCTGGATAACTCTGCAAACTTCGCCTCGTACTAGGACACCGTCATGTTATTTTTTTCCAGTCTGATAAAATCCACCTCCTTCATATGATGAATACTTTCAGGAAAGTACTTGTCATTGAATAGTTTCTGAAAAGTTTCCCAAGACATGCTGAGTGCGGCTGGCTGGGTACGCTTCACAGACTCCCACCAGTAGTCTGCCTCACAGCGAAACATAAAGGTGATGAATGAAACCTTCTGTTCCTCCGTACATCCCAAGACATCGAATATCTTGGTAATTTGCTTGACCCACGTTTCCGCTATGATCGGATCCGGCTTTCCCTTAAATTCTGGTGGTCCCAACTCTTTGAACTGCTTGGCTGTGACAAGTCGCGCATTGCTAGCATTTCCACCCGTATTCTGTGCACGAGTTTCCTTCGTCTAGTTTTGCATAAAATGAAAAAAACTTCTGAACATCCCATCATTCATCATTTGTTCGGTAATGCTGTTTACAGGAGGATTATTGCCTTCCTGTTGCACGTTCTCCTGGTTTGTAACTAAAGGTTGTTCCACAGTCTCATACACTCCATTGTTAACGTTCTCAGCAGCCATTCTTAAATACTGCCATAAAACAAGGGTTAATTAAATAAATTAACATATAACATAATATCCCTATATTATGACTGACCAACAAATAAGCTTAGATAGGACACATTAGCGAAGAATTTACTCATCTCTCCCCTCCTAGTTCTATTCCCTGATCTCCGCCAGAGACCATATCCCTAAGCTCTGATACCAACTGTGATTCCCCCAAAATAGGTATACAACACCCATTTTGAGTCGCCAAATACATGGTACAGAAAGCAAACTACAACTTCAATAATACAATTGTCGTGCAAAATACGACAACACATACTGTGAGTTTAAATACAAATATTGTCTTCTAGACAATATCCACACTCAAATAAGTCCTCATTACAATTATTCAAACACTATTTTACAGAAATAGTGAGGACTGCTAAAACATCTTTCTAGAACCATCACTCCGTACCCCGACTAGTTCCTGCTATATTCTCACCTCCTGAGAAAAATGGAACAAAAAGGAAAAGGGTGAGCTCAACTAGCCCAGTAAAGAATAATATGACTAAGATAATATACAACAAATTATCGTTAGTTTTCAACAGGGAAAAATCTGATAAAATATAATAGACAACAAGTTTTAGATCAACAACTGCAGCGGAAACAGCAATCCATTAGAAGAGTCAAATAGAGAAAGAAATTCTACTATCTTCTAAGATTTAAAAGTCCATCATCAATATTTTATATCTGTAACAACAATCAATATACATCTTTAATCAACATTCATCTTTGCACTACAGGCCAAAGATATTCATTTGTATCACCAGTTGGTCATGTTCATCTCAACACATGTTCATCTTCGCACTACGGGCCAAAGATATTCATCAGTTAATCATTCATCTTTGCACTACAGGCCAAAGATATTCAGTAATATCATCATTTAGGACTGAGGCTGATGAAAAATATTTTAAAGAAAACGAATCCAGTGAGACAGAAGGACAAATAATAAGAATTCGTATAACAGTTTTTCCAAGATCAATAATACTCCATAATAACCAATTTTGAAGCAAAATTCAAGAATAAAGTTCAAAACATGGATACAATCAAAGATAATAATCATAATAGACATATTGGACAAAAAGAAGAAAAAAAATCATTTTTCGGTGAATAGTGTCGTATTCATGAATAGTGTCGTATACGTGAATAGTAACCCCGACACAAAAAGTTTCAAATTTGATAAAAAGTTTATACCAATATTTTGGTATAATGATATTGAAGAAAATATCATATTAAGCAGAATATAACACCCCTTACCTCAAAATATCAGTACTTCTAATCGGAATATCGGTATAAGGCTGAAGGAAATTTGCACTGATGAATAGAAATTCAAAAAGTATCTAAATACTCACAAAATACACTCAATAATCTAGAGAGAGAAAGAGAGAAAGCTTATGTTTCTGATGTGATTTTCAATTCTAACTTAGCCCTCTATTTATAGAAAAATGTTAGCAGACTTGACCTGCAACCTGATGGCTTTACCTGCTACTATTCCCACCCACCACATTTGAAATAAAATTCAGCACATTTCTTCACCAACCACAAGTGGGGCCCACTCAATTCTAGAATTTTCCACCAAAATGCTAAATTCGGATACTTCAACAATTTCTGAACCAGTCTTCTCTTAAAATTCATAACAAATCATACGTTCATTTTTAACAGTTCAAAATTTGTGGACATATACTCAACTTATATATGTATAACATATCCAAAAATTACAACGATTCAACGGTCAGATTAAAAATTATAACTCACGCAATATATCTCAAAAATACTGGTTTAATTTTTAATACCTCCATTCCGACAAAAATACTGATAAAATACCTCAACATTAACTCCTTCATTTTTAACCACAATAAATATATCCATCATTTATATCCACATAAAATAAAGATTTCTTTATCATATGAATCAATAATTAATTATTCATAAATAATATTACAGAATCACGTTTATGACAACCAAGCCGTTCCCAGGAAAGAGGGGGCTTTCCAATAAGAATTTTTTTTTTACTGGCGCGCAATTAGGTGACCAAACCTCTCATTGACAGAACTTTCTAGACATTGCCAATAATGCTATCTAATAATATTATTCAAATAATATGAATTATTGATCTGATAATGGGAAATACTGCGCAATGACAATTATTGAAACAACAATAATATAAAATATCAACGCAGCAATTATTGAATCAATAAAAAAAAATATTGAACAGTAACTACTATAACAATTATTGAGTAGTGCCTTCTTACGTAAGGATCAATAATTCATCAATACTGTGCATCCACGCGTATTACTGTATTTTAACCACCGGGTATTCCAACAGTGTTAACGGTAACAACTACGCCGTTATTTATAAAAACTCAAACTTGTCGTTTTCTTCATCCGATAATTATTCTGTTATGGGGCCCACAAATGACTGCGCCGTCGTACGAATATTCCCCGACAACAAGAATATTCCACGACCAAATGAATATTCCTCGACAACAATGATTATTTTATAACCACTTGCATATTTTGCAAAATTTGTACATTTCACTCATAACCAGAGAATTATATCAAATTAATACCTTATTATTCACAATAATAATTAGAGAAAATTTGATTTTATTTATAATAAGTTGGGGTCTTACACAAAGCTTCATTAAACTCTAAAAAATACGCTCAATATTATAGAAAAAGAATTCTCTGATTCTGGTGTGATTTTTATTTCTAAACTAAGTATCCAATTTATAGGAGAATTGCAGGAAACTATTTGAATTAGAAAATTATGGACTGCACAGTGGAATAATGGGCGAACGAATTCACGGATGAACTTATGAATTTTTTTGATTTTACTATACTGGACTATGCAGTACTATGCACAATAAAATTTAATATATTCTATTTTATAAAAAAACAAAACTTATATATATATATATATATATATATATTATAAAACTTATAATATATATATATAATATATATTACTCCCACCCGTGACATCCCCCCCCCCCCCCGTGACAAATATATATATAAAATTGAGATAATTTTTCTACCGACATTAATTTTGAAAAATGAGTAAGTGGATGTCCATATAATAAGCCAAATTTACAACAAATACTTCATAAAAATTCCTTCTATTTATCTCAATTCACTTGGCTTCACAAAATATATTTTTAATAACATTTATTCATCATTATTATAACTCGCAATATTAACAACCAGATCATTCTCAAGAAAGAGGGGGCTTTTCGATAAAGACTTCTAGTCTTATTGGCGCGCGATTAGATGACCAAACATCTTTCTTCGACAAAACTTTCTAGACATCGTCAATAATGCAAATAATAATATGAATAACTTTGTCGTCTTAATTACTGATTTAATAATATAAAATATTGTGCAGATAATACTATGACAATAATTGAATCAATAATGTGAGATATTATGCAACAATTACTATGACAATAATTGAATATAACTGAGTGACTTCTCATGTAAGCATCAATAATCAAAGATATTGTACAATACCGTGTGTTACTATGCAAACCACGTGTATTACTGTATTTTTATCACTGTGTATTTTAACAGTTAACGGTAAAACTTTCGCCGTTATTTTTATAAAAAGTTAATTTTGTCGTTTTCTAACTCCGACAGTAATTCCGTTGTGAGGTCCACCAATGATTGTGTCGTCGTACGAATATTCCCTAATAAAATGAATATTCTCCTACTAATCGAATATTTTATGACAACTTGTTTACTTTACAAACTTTATAAATATTACTCACAACTATAACATTATATCAAATTCACACTTTATTATTCAAAAAGATATTTCTAAAAAATTAAATCAATATTTATAAAAATTGGGCTCTTATAACTAATTTATAGGAGGGAGTAGCTTGTAAGTTCTGGCGTGGATATAAATTTATTCAAAGATTTATAAATCACTAGGTTTCTATCCTTATTTAACACACTGCAATGAGATAATCTTTATCCAAACAAGCATTTATTATCTTAGATATCATAGTCTTAAATATAGTCAATCTCTTAAGATTTTTTATTTCGACCTTTTATTTAATGAAGAAGAAAAAGGTGAGAGTTTAAAAGATTATTTTAATTTTCCAAAATCAATTGTAAATATCTTCAAGTTTAAAATTAATATGATTTAACTAACTTAAACAATAAATTTTATAATTATTAAATAGTTTACAATTTTTAAAAAAAATTGATAAAAAAATTAATTTTTAATTTTTTTTTATACTTTAAGTCCATTTCTAGGACTATAAAATGCCTAAAAGTTGTGGCTTTTTATATCAAGCTGGAATCAAAGTATTCTTCAAATATACCCATTCTCTCTCTCTCTCTCTCTCTCTCTCTCTTGATATATATACATATATCCTCTCCAAGAATCAGACACCATGGACAAGCGCTTTTCATGCATCATCTGCTTACTCCTGCTTTATGCTACCTGCGACACAAGTTTCTTTTTGACAGCAGGTAAACATCATATTTAACTAACTAGTTAATACTCCATGGCCAGCTCTCTTTCAAAATATAAATTATTATTATTATTAACTTTTTAAAACCAATTTAAAATATTTTTAAATTCAATATTAACGTAGATTAATGTAATTAATTTTAGTCAATATAGCGTATGTTTGGGTACTCGGTGGGTATTTCCAACGTTTGGAAGTTCAATCGTACTTAAAAATCTTGTTCGCTTATAGTCCTTTATTTTGAACGCAACTTATTTAACTCATAAATCTATCGTTTGGACCTTAGACACAACGCATCAAAATTGGTGTGGTACGTTTGGAGGTCCAAAAGCTACAAACGTTATCGTCGCAAACGTTGGTAGCTAGCTAGTCAAACAAACTCATAATCTAAAAAATTATTGCTCATTGTAATATTTATTGTTTCATATTTTTTAATAAATCATATTATTATAGTTTAGAATGGAAGAAGTATAGTATATTATTGTACTTTGTTTGACTAACAAATAAAAGACAAAATCTAAATTAATTTCCATCTGCGAGCAATTAATTTTCAAATAGCTTTTAGTTAAATTAAGACACTAATTATTCTGACAATATTATTTTTAATCTGACAATATATATATCAGTCGTGGTTAGAAATTTTGTTTATTATATATTTCCTTAAGATATATGCATGATGGATTTGGCTCTACTTGAAATTAAATTAATATATATTATGTAACAGCTGGGGATGATCCTAACTGCTCCTCGAACGATCCACTTGAAGAATGCACTTATAAGAAGTGCTGGCATTTGTGTACGCATACACATCATAAGAGACCTACACAAGTGTATTGTTTTCGACATAGAAGTGACCCAACATTGGATTTCTGTACTTGTTTTTATTGTTATAATAAATAGCCTGGCCATGGCCATGCCCACCTGCTGAAATTGCTTTGTCATGCATGCATGCATGCAAGCAGTATTATTATCTTCGGACAAAATAATAAATTATAAGGTATTAATATATATTATTAGATGACAAATTATTCAGCTGCAAACCTTTTAAATTGTGGAGTGTTAATTGTTCTTGTCATTTTAATTTTTGAGTGGGGATTTTGTCCTATTTTCTATAATGTTTTTAGAGCTTATTTTTAAGCATGTGGATTTAGACATACAAGCGCGGTACATGTGCAAGGCACAGGCACGAGCAAATTTACGAAATAGTTAACATATAAAATGATATGAATTCATTAATTTATAATAACTTAAAATATAATTTAACAATCAATTTTATTCATCATGTTTCAAAAGTAATTTTAACCAAATAAAAAATCCAGTAAAATAAATTGACAATAAGGGTTTTATTGTTAATAAATAATTAAAGGAACAAGGCAAAAGGCAAGTTAAATACATATATATATATATATGTGTGTGTGTGACCGATCCAAAGGTAACGGTATCAATTTAAGCTTATCCTCGCGACCCTCCATTCGACGATGAACGGTTAAATAGGGAGACCATCGTACTTTAATTTTTAATATTCCGCAGTTTAATACTGCGGACGGAACAAATGACCAAAATATCTCTCTTTTACAATTTCATTGCCTGCAGTACTAAACTGCGGACTCTAGGAAAACTTTAAAAAAAAATAGCATGCCCAGTATTAAACTGCGGAGCTTAAAAAATTGTTTTGCAAACAGCAATATTAAACCTCTGAATTTTCTTTTCTTTTCTTCCTTCTTCCGAATTTTGTCTGAACAATTTGCAATATCTTGATTTCCTATATTTTCTTTCATTTCTCTTTCAATTTCTTTCTCTTAATCATTTTCCATTGGAAATTTCGAAACACCAACAAAGAGATTCAAATCTAACCCACATTCAAATAAGTAGAAATCATTTTCTTATTATGCCACAAAAGTGCACATCAAAGTTGAACATGATCATGATTCAAGACCATTTACACTTGCATTAATATGTAGAAATGCATTAACAAGAACAACTTGAACTGTGGGCCAAAAATGTACCAACAATGATTAAGAAGAATGTAAATGTGTAGTAGAGAGTATGACGCAGTAATTTATAACAATGCTTAAATTCTTAACTTCTCACAGCCGGCAGGGAAGGAATGACAGTCAAATTGGGAGCAACATTTTTATCTGCAGCGGCGGCAGCAACACCTCTTTTTGCAGAAGAAGGCTTGCTAAAAGCCCTCATCCGATTTGCAAAACCCCAACCCCAACTCTTACTCCTGCCGTGAGCCATTTTCCGCGCCACCGCGGCGGTTTCGGCGCCGACAGAGGGTTTCGAATTGACATTATTATTATTATTGTCAGTTGAAGATGAAACCCAATTAAAAGAGGAAGATGAAGATGATGAAGAAGAAGTAATCATAAACCCACTAATTAAATAAACCATCACACTTGACTCTTTCTTTAATGCAGTCGTCCCGACTCCCGCCCAACGCCGTCACGAAACCTGGACTTGCCTTCTCAGTGAGACTCTACTCGCCGAAGAGTGCAGTCACCAAACCCAGTTGAGTTTCGCTTGAAAAAGTCGCCGGAAAAGCTCCGGCTTCCAAATCCGACAGATCTGAACCTTGATACCTTCCGATCAAATAAAACTTGGCCTGAACTTTCATTCTCTTCCTTTTTCTCTCTCTTGACCTCTGTTACGAGAAAGAACCAATGTTTCCTTCCAGGATGTCAATTTTATTTTATTTTTAAGTTTTTAGATTCCAACCGTTTAATACTCCGGATGCAATTTTTTTTAAAGTTTTCCTAGAGTCCTCAAGGACGATGAAATTGTAAAAGTAAGAATATTTTAATTATTTATTTCGTCAAAGTCCTTTGATCTTGAAGAAGTCAACAGCGTCATTATGAGCTTCCGTGATGGTGACCATCTATCTAATATTGAGATCTCACGTAGTAAGACGGAGCAAATAACTAAATTGAAATCGAAATCGCACTAAAAATTGTACGGATCGTGTGACGTTCTTAAAATTAGATATACATCATCTATTTTGGATCGTCAAATACATGGTACAGAATTCAAATACAACTTACTAATACAACTGTCGTGTACAATACGACAAACTTAAACTGTGATTTTGAATACAAATATTATCTACCAGAGATTATACAAACTCAAAAGGAGTCCTCATTATAATTATTATCACACTATTTCACAGAATAGTGAGGACTACTAATACTATCCTCTAGACCATCACTCCGTTCCCCGACTCGTCCCAACTATATTCTCATTTCCTGAAGAGAACAGTAAAAGAAAGGGTGAGCTCAACTAGCCCAGTAAAAAATATTTTGACTAAGATAATGCAGAATAAATTATCATTAGTCTCCAACAATGTTGTGGGCAAGGAAATCGTACCTTGCTAGGGTTAGGGTTTCGTGTTGGCTGAGGAGGAGAGAAATCCACGAAGAATACGGAATTGATTGGTTGATTGAAGAGGGGAGAAGAACAGGTGGGCGATTACTCCAACGACGCGTGGCAGAACCCCTAGAATCCGGGAACCGTGTTAGGGTTATTGGGATTCCAAGAGCCTTCTTGAGTGTCCTTCGAGTTGAGAGAAATGTCCAAACCCCTTTGGTGCTTTTAGGTGGAATTTCCGAGCCTTTAAGTCACCAAAAAAAGGGTCTCTTTTATCTTCTGAGAATCCGAGTCTTGAGTCTGAAGAGAAGTCCCCTTCCCAATGGAATGGAAGGGGTATTTATAGGGTTTTCTGGAAAGTAGTCATGTGCAAGGCACATGCCTTCAGGGAAATTCTAGAAATACCCTTTAGTCATTCGAGTAATACCCAGATCGTCCTGCCCTTCTAGCCACCAATCCAATCCCTCAATCAATTCCCAAAATGAGTCGCCTCCACGTGTCTTCTGCCTCGGGACACATGGAAGATTCTCTCAGGACTTGCTCATTTATTTCTGTCATTTCCGTTTGTCATTCAATTCTTTTAGGTCACATGTGAACCCTAATTTATTCTTGGGCCCACATTTGCCCCCTGCGCGAGAGTCACGCCTTTGGAGTGACGATCGTGCAAAATACTTTGAGTCTTTGAATCATGCTTCAAACTTCTGAATAATCTGCGAATTTCAATTTTGCAAGCCTCGAAAACAAACAAAACAAAACAAAAATCTAGGAGAAAGGAACCCCCTAGGGGTGCTCTCCCAAGATTTATTGAAAATCTTTCCCAAATCCTGCTCAATCTTTATTTTCTAATTTGGCACTTGAAAACTAAATTAAGATAAATTATATATTATCAAATCAAATCAAATTAAATTTTTTCTTATAATTCGAAATTAATTAAGATTACACCCAAACATTCCTAAATTGAATTGTAATGAATAGAGAGGAGGAAATTAAGTATTTATATACTTCATTATTGTAGAGGTTAGAACGTAAACTATGATTGGTACAACTTAAATTTCTCATAATTATTATGCATACTGAAGGAAAAGACGAGAAAAACTTCTTATCCATGATTATATGCAGATAATTAGCCCTCTGATTATATATGATTGGAAGTATATAATATATTACTCCCATGATTATGTATGGTTATATGTATATAATATATTTCACACACAAGTCTGAATTTTGGGCTTGCTGGTCTTGGAAGGAAAATTGAAAGTGTTCTTCGAGGAAGACGATGGGCTGGATTTTGAGAGGGATTGGAAGGTCTTTGAGGAGGAGAGAATAGAGAGAGAGGTCGAGGAGAGAGATGCTGGTGCAATTTAAGGAGGTCCGTCGGTCGCGGCGGGGATCGGCGCCGTACTGGTAATCATCAATTAGGGACTCCCATTCTTGGGTTGAAAGGAGAGTCGGTGATGAAGATGATGACATTTTTCTTCTACTGGCTTGTTAATTTCATCATTTAGCTTGGGAAGTGGGAATTATTAGTGAGACTCCATGGCAAGCAGCCAACCAGACAGGAGGGAAAGAAAGGCACAGGTAGAATATGATGGATCGAAATTGAGATCTAAAGACTATTATTATATCAAAAACTCGATTCCATTTGGTAATCAATTTTTTTTTCGCAAACTTATATTTTTGTGTACAAATAATTATTATATATTTATATTTGTATAATATAAAAATGTTAATTAATTTTTTATGAGTGATTTTATGTGTAAAATCTGTATATTCATAAAAGATTATTAATTGTTATAATTTTCTATCTCATGAAGTTCAAATTTAAGTCTGCAATATACCTTGTGTTAAGGTAATTTTTTTTTTTTTTTTTTTTTTTTGAATCAAAAGTCCAAGACACAAATTATGCAATCCTTAGTATTGATTGAATGCATGTGTAAAATCTTAAAATATTGCCTTATAATCTTTATGTGTGAATGGAATATATATATATATATATATATATATATATATATATATATTACAAAGTAAATAAAATCTTATTTTATTTTGAAAAATAAAATAAAATCTTTCTTTATTTGGGAAACTAAATCCAATTTTTTCTTATATATTTTTTTTTTATTATTATTATTCTTTTACAATCCAAGAAGAAAAAGGAATCATGGTATCAATCAGAACATTAAAAGCATATTCTAATGGGAGAAAAATGGTGATACCCCGCGTTTGTGATTTCAGTATGGAACGTTTTTTTTTTTTTTTTAAAAACCAAGTTTCCAGATTCAAATTTTTGATTGTAGTAGCAACTATAGTTCCACAACAAAATTTACGAGAAATGTGCAACTTTTTGTCTATGCATATGCAATGTGATGTGTGTATATATATATATGCATAGATAGAATTCACCTTTTTGTGATCGCCAGATGCTTGAAGTTCTATATCATGCTCAAGGTAAACTCCAAACATTTCAGGATAAAGGTGTCTAAGATGTTGTATCTGGATGGAGTTCTGGAACATAATACTTATGTAGTAACTTTAAGATCGATAAAGCTTCCGACTAAAGCCTGTAGCACTATTGGGGTATCACATCATGCTGGATCATACATCCAAAGTAATACCGCTTTCTTGACATCACCACTTAGTTTGAAGACAATCGCTTGTTAAGGTGATCTTCAGAATACATCATTCTATATTCTTGTTGGATGAGGGCACACTGTGCTGCATCTCAATGGCATAGTATACTGACCACTGCTGCGGAGTCTCAACCAAATCCTCTAGTCGTGTTGGTTTTTTTTTTGTTTGGTTAATTCTTCGTGATTGCTTCGTCTAAATATATATATATATATATATATATATATATATATATATATATATATATATATATATTTCAGGTGATTGTAGTTTTTTTTTTTTTTTTTTTTTTCTTTTCCGGGCCATTTCACCTTAACAGGATCTTGGCTCGGATATTCTCAAAGAAAAGACAATATCGTAACAAGGAAGCATTTGTTCCGGGCCATTTCACCTTAACAAGGATCTTGGCTCGGATATTCTCAAAGAGAAAGCAACACCGCAAGGAGGAGGCATATATTTTGAGACATTTCACCTTAACAAGGTCATTGGCTCGGATATTCTGGAAGAAAGGACAACCCCGCAAGGAGGAAGAATTTATTCCGAGCCATTTCACCTTAACAAGGTCATTGGCTCGGATATTTTGAAAGAAAGGACAACATCGCAAGGAGGAAGAATTTATTCCGAGCCATTTCACCTTAACAAGGATCTTGGCTCAGATATTCCGGTGAAGTAGTATTCATTCCAATCAGTTGATTCAACGAATAAGGAGAAGTTAAATGTAAGAGGGGAGAGCTCCTTAGGTGGCTAAACCCTACGGGCTAACCCTTAGGGGAACCAACCTAATGGCCTCCTCCTTCACATTTTGTCTAATTCATCTAGCCACCTTCAAGAATGGTAGCATTGGATCCACGAGGAACTTAATTGAGAATGTTGATTATGTGGATGTAATAAAGAAAATGCTGACATTTTTCGTTGCATCCAGCTATGCAGGGACACTCGTAATCAATGGAACCGTGGTGCTCCTCCACATGTATATTCGTCACTGCTTGAGGAAATGCACCTTTACTCTGGAGGATGTTAAACTGATAAAATATAATAGATGTCAAGTTTAACTGCAGCGGAACAAGCAATCCATTAAAAGAGTCAAATAGAAAATAAAATCTATTATCTTTTATGATTTAAAAGGTTTTTCATCACTGTTATCGCTGAGACTCAGCTTAATAAATATTTCACATCATTGAATCACCCCTGCACTACGGCCAAGGATATTCTTTAGTATCACGACCATAATTATCCATGCACTACGGGCTAAGATTATTTGTGTATTCATTAATGGTCATGATCATGCCAACAACTTTTTATCAATGCACTATGGGCCAATGAGAACTTTTACCACATCATTTGTAATATTACGGTCATGATTACACCGAATAATCCCTGGTCATAATTATACCAAGTCCATCTATGCACTACAGACCACAGATGACTTTCAACAAAATATAAACATGAGGATGATGATAATGATATAAGAATTAAATAAAACAAGTTCAAGAATTATTTTATCCAGAAATTTTTAACGTCCAAATTGTCAACATGATACTGTTTTGTAGAGTAAAATTCAAGAATGATCAGAAGAATATTTTCATGAAAAGATACTAGATGAAGCGCAAATATCAAGGATATTCTACTAATTTCATGGAGTATCGAAATCAAAACTTTAATCAACTGAGTATAATAAAGAATGGAATAACAAAAGAAATCATCATTCATGCGGTACTTCGCATAGACAGGTTATTCCAATAGAATAATAATAACGGAACCAGATCAAGAAAAATTTGCACCGACAGGATGTTCCAACAGAATAATAAAGACGGAACCAGGTCCGGTGTAAAACACACAGACAGGATGTTCCAACAGAATAATAATAAGACGGAACCAGGTCCAGTGTAAAACACACAGACAAGATGTTTCAACGGAATAATAATAAAAACGGAACCAAGTCCGGTGTAAAACACACAGACAGGATGCGTTCCAACAGAATAATAGAAGAATGTCACCAAGTATAGGGTAGACCGCGTATACAGGTTATTCCAACAGAATAATAAGAATTGGAATAACAACAGTTCTCTTCATGAATAAGAAAGAATAACATTTCTTACGAGTACAACAAATAATATTCCCTACCTTAAGAAGAAGAGTACTGGATATATAAGTAGTGAAGTAGCAGAATACTTTCTTCTTTCTCTCTATAGTTTATCTCTCTAAAGTTTCAGTGAATTCGTAAGAAAATAATGAATGAATGAGCTTCTATTTATAAAAAAATGGAATGCATAGTAACTAACTCATGAACGGTCGAGATTGATTTACTTTAATCTGAAGGTCCATATTTAAAGCAAAATAAAATATAATATATTCTATTTATAATCTAATAAAACGAATAATTTTATAAAAGTTTTACTATACAAATACTATGCAGACACTATGCAAATACTATGCATAATAAAATATAATATATTCTAATTATTGTCTAATAAAACAGATAGTTTTATAAAAGTATTATGTTTTATATAAAAAGATTTTACTATGCAAAATACTATGCAGACACTATGCAACGCTATGCATAATAGAATATAATATATTCTATTTATAGAATAACTTTATAAAAGTATTATGTTTTATATAAAAAGATTTTTTGTATTATTACATTAATAATACCAACAAAACTGAGTGACTTATCACTTAAGCATCAATAATTAATACCGTGTGCTACTATGCAACCACGCGTATTACTGTACTTTTAACACCGGGTGTTTCAACAGTTAACGGTAAAACTTCCGCCGTTATTTTCATAAAGTATTTTTGTCGTTTTCTCAATCCGACAATAATTTCGTTGTGGGGTCCACCAAGGATTGTGCCGTTGTACTAATATTCCCTGTTAAAACGAATATTCCCCGACCAATCGAATATTATATAACAATTTGCGTACTTTGTAAAATTTATAAATATTACCCACAACTATTATATCAATTTCACTCCATAATATTCAAAAATAATATTTATAGAAAATTCATCTTTATTCAAAAAGTTGGAGTTTTACAAACTGCACTAATATAAACCGCACCAATGGTTTCGGCGTATGTAGCGATTTTAGGTGGGTTGAATAACCAAATTTACGATTCCGGTTTGATTACTAACCAAAACCGCACGCATAAAATCGAAACCGCACCATGTGTGTTTATGTATGTATTATCTCTAGTAAATTTTAAAGTTACTTTTCACTTGAACACACTCACAGAAAACCCCAATTGCATTGTCATTTTTTCATCAATTGAAAGAACATGTTAAAGGTTATAGAATCAAAAATTAAGCAATTGAGTTTTGAAATTTCGAATTTGTTTGATGCGTTATTGGAGGGGCTTATAGGTGAGGGGCTCGAGCACTTGATGCATTGGTTAATGTCAATGCTATAATAGTAATAGTCTAATAGATTATTTTTTAAATTAGGTATAGTTAGGATTATATTCTATAAGTCTTCCCTACAATATATGAGATAAAATTTCATTCTATCTCCAGTATATATTTTTAATTTTTAGGGAAGTAGATAAACATTCTTGCTTGTTATCGAATATATGGTCTCCGTTGTTTTATATAGCGTATGTTTTAGTTTTAAAACATGCTTGATATAATTCTCATTGCCGACTCTGTCACTAAGTTAATTGCTCGATGTAAGTTTTATGTTATATTTTATTGAAAACTTAGACTTTTTTGTTGTTTCAATTGATTTTGGAACCGAAATCGCACCAATTAAAATCGCACCGCACACTTTAAAACCACAACGCACCAATCACAAGCGGTTTCAAGTGTGGTTTTGAATTTTTTAAACCACACCTAAGCGATTTCGGGTGCGATTTGAACTTTAAATTAACCGCACCAAGCCACACCATGCTCACCCCTATCACATAGTTTCTTCATCTTTTTCTCTTTATGCAACTGATTTTTTCCCCTCTCTTCTTCACATATAATAGAGCTAATTGTATTTCTCTCTATATAACTATATTAGATGTGTCCCGTGCCTTCGGCACTATATAGACGGTGAGATTTATTCTAAACTTTGGACGGTTCAAATGATTTATTGAGTGAGCGGGAAATTCAAAATTATTTATATTTTATTAGATATATATATATATATATATATATATATATATATATATTAGGATTTTGGTAATTATGGTGGAGAAATTTAGGGTTTTAAAATGCATAGAAATTCACAGAGGACATTTAGTGTAATTCTTTGATTCTATAATTCAAATTGGAGTACGTATCAATTATATGAACAAAATCAACTCAGTTGTATTTTTACGTACGAAAAGTTAAGGCAAGACTCAATTTAATTTATTTTTATTTACAACACGATAAAATAATTTGGTACGAATGAAATTGACTCCTAATTAATTAAGAATTAACTCAATTTAAGATCGTCTTACGACTTGTCATATATTAATATTGATGTATAGCAATTATTATGCTTAAGATAATGTGTGTCATTAAATGTGTACAAGTTCACCAACTCTATATCGTTTGTACGGGCGGCATGGATTATTTATTGTATTATTAAATGAGTAAATATTTAATTAGTATTTTGAGAAGATAGTAATTAGTTATTAAATTATTAAATATTTATTTAAATAATAAATTATCTATATAATAAAACAGAACTAATTTTGAATCTTTTATTTGACAAAGCACAAGAACGGTTCAGATTCATTCTAACTTAATTTTTCCAACTTAATCTAAAGGCTCATATTTCTTCCCGCCCAAATCAAATTAACTCATACACCATACTCTCTCTCATGTTCACACACAAAATCTTTCTCTCTCTTCTCTTTTCACACACACACAAAAATAAATAATAATAGTACTAAAAATAAATATAATAATAATAATAGTACTAATAATAGTACTAATAATAGTAATAATAATAATTATAATAATTATTATTATCTATATAATAAAACAGAACTCATTTTGAATATTTTATTTGACAAAGCACAAGAACGGTTCAGATTAATTCTAACTTAATTTTTCCAACTTAATCTAAAGGCTCATATTTCTTCCCGCCCAAATCAAATTAACTCATACACCATACTCTCTCTCATGTTCACACACAAAATCTTTCTCTCTCTTCTCTTTTCACACACACAAAAATAAATAATAATAGTACTAAAAATAAATATAATAATAATAATAGTACTAATAATAGTAATAATAATAATTATAATAATTATTATTATTATAGTAATAGAAATAATAATAATAATAATAATAATAATAATAATCTATATAATAAAGATTCTGATTCATTCTAATTGATTTGAGCGAGAAAGTACAAGTACAGTTCAGATTCATTCTAATTTTAATTCAAAATAATAATAATTATAATATAATAATAATATTATTATAATAGTAATAATAATAATAGTAATAAAGTAATAATAATTATAATAAAATTAATATTAATAATTATAATTAAAATAATAATAGTAATAATAATAATAATAACAACAACAACAATAACAATAATAATAATAATAATTATTGTGGTGGTGCGGTGAATTATGATATTTTTTATTGATAATTGTAAGTTTTGTAGACAAGTTTAATTTTTTCTGAATATCTATTTTTAAAGGAAAATTAATTATTGTGGTAGTGTGGTAAATTATGATAATTATTATGTCTGATTTTAAGTTACAAAGAGTCTTTAGGTAATAAAGTATTTTTCGAATTTTAATCTATTTTTTTGTTACGTCGTGCCTTCAGGCACGAGCAATTACTAGTCTATATAATAAAACAGAACCTATTTTGAATCTTTCATTTGACAAAGCACAAGAACGATTCAGATTCATTCTAACTTAATTTTTTCAACTTAATCTAAAGGCTCATATTTCTTCCCGCCCAAATCAAATTCACTCATACATCATACTCTCTCTCATGTTCACACACAAAATCTTTCTCTCCCCTCTCTTCTTAACACACACACAAAAACAAATAATAATAGTACTAAAAATCTATATAATAAAACAGAACCCATTTTGAATCTTTCATTTGACAAAACACAAGAACGGTTCAGATTCATTCTAGCTTAATTTTTTCAACTTAATCTAAAGGCTCATATTTCTTTCCGCCCAAATCAAATTCACTCATACACCATACTCTCTCTCATGTTCACACACAAAATATTTCTCTCTCCTCTCTTCTTCGCACACACAAACAAATAATAATAATAATAATAATAAATAT